>JAUCBJ010006895.1:0-155789 GCA_032718475.1 Nemertoderma westbladi | reverse complement strand
TGGTTTGGTAACAACTGAACTTTACTTCTACAAATATGGGTGTTTCCATTTAGTTCACTAATTAATGGGCTGTGTGTTCCAAGGGAGATATTATCTATCGCAAATATCTCTGTAATGTAATGTTTGTCATCTTTATACAAGAAGGGGGTGTGTGTACGTAGAAATCGATGATAATTCATTGAAATCCGTGACTATGTTCCACGAATATGACTCAGGTCATGGGAACCAATAATCTTAACGGAAGTTTCCCCTACTGTAAGATAACCCAGGATATAACACCCAGGATATATATTCATCACCTGTCACCAACAATCATGGTACAACATTAGTGCTGTTCTTAATAGTCTTTTATGTGGATTTCAATTTGATAGAGAATCAATGGGTGTGGTGAGTTACTCTAACCTTGACGCTCGTCTAGGAAATACTACTACTGCTATCGGAGTCCTGCATTGCAGCTGCATTATATATATTACATATATATTAAGTATAATTAAGTACAATACTACTTTGATCACCTGACAAAGAAAGATCGCAACCCCTCCCCCCCCCCCCCCCCCCCCCCCCCTAACTTAATATGTTTCCGAGTGATTCTGACAGTACAGGTACCCCTAAGTCATCAGCAAATTCTAGATCAGTAAGGTAATTTAATGGATTTATTTATTTGTGGCAGTACAGTAGGTGGAGTTATCATCACCCATAATCATTATGATGATCTAAGGACATGCGTATAACATAGTCAGTCAATCACAATTACGAATAAAAAGAGTGCAAGTGTGTCACCGTGAAGGACTCCCCATAAGACTTCGAATGGATCTGTGTCGCCACCATCAGCAGGAGACACTAATGTGGTGGAACCATCGTACAGTGATCGGATAACTGTAATAATTTCTTCTGGCGTCCAGAGAACCCAAACCTCTAGCTGTAGATAAACTGCACAAACAAATAATAGAACAGCTATTCAAATCAATAACACAGACTAAAACAGTACTGTTACTACGAAGCCCAAAACCACGAACACCTGAGATAAATAGCCTAAATTTAATCTTAAACAATAAAATAATTGACCAATCAACAGAAATTAAATATCTGGGGGTTATTATAGATAATAAAAATCGATACAGTTTGGGGTAGAGCGGGTTGACCACAGATGACTAATGAAATGAATAACAAAAGTTATTACAAGTGAGACCCAGACTAACATCAAACAAAAGTTGCTACAATTGTATGTTGTATCAAGAATATGATTACCACGCCGGTGACGATAGCGCGAGAATTCCTCCATAATAAAATATCATGAAAGGAACAGCTACATACAACCCAGCAATAAATGTCTATGACAATATCATTACTAAGACAGATAAAAGGACAACTACCTCTATTAACGAAACTAATGCTGTATAAAACACTCGTAATGCCCTACCACAATTAAATACAAAATTATGCTCTCCGTATCATATAAAAAAAATACAAGAAAGCACTGGAACTGAACTAAGAACAGTTACAAGACTTCCACACTTAAACGCCCTATGAGTGTTCCACTCAACAGAATATCTTTATTCCAAAATTGTAACATTACTCAACGCCGTTAGTATTAACAGCGAATTGTTATTTAGCACTTTCCAACTTTCTAGGACATTACAGCATTGTATTGGCCTGTACATTTAGTATTTTATTTGGTGTTATTGTTTAGGTGGTAACCCATGACGGCGTTAAGTAATGTCCACTAAGGGGACATTACTTAACGCCGTCATTGGATACCACGTAAACAATAGGTGGAAATTTTCGTGACAGCCAAATAGTCCTACTGCATTACCTACCGGTAGGCGGGGTAGAGCTATTAATAACCACTAGGGCCTAGCTATATTATTATAACATGGCTCCAAACGCCACCATAAATATAAGCTAACTTATATATAACATAATTTATGTCATTTTTATATTTATTTTTACAGGAAATAATATAATTTGTGCAGTTTATATCACTTATAATGTATATGTGCAATCATTTCGTAATGTTAAAATTTTGGAATAAAACTACATACATACTTGTTGCAAAGTACTTTACAGTGTTCTGATCCTCGTGGCTTTATTTTCAATCACTCACTAACGTTCGTTCGTGTAGCAAAGCCACTCTGATCATCACACTGTAAAGTGCTACTTTAGACACAAGTATGTAAATAGTTATTACAGGTACATGTTAGATCTGATTCCTGCATTACACACGGCTTCCTTTTATTGACCAACTAAAAAACACCACATAGCAAATAAATATTAGAACCAAGACAATAAAAATACTTATGATTCGAAACAAATATGGTTACAATACATTCCTAATATCAGCAGCCAAAATGTATAACTCGCTCTATAACTATAAAAATAACTATAACTCTACGTTAATGACACACTATATTGGATATTATTACTATTACTATATTAATATGGATACTATTATTATTATTATTATTATTATTATTATTATTATTATTATTATTATTATTATTATTATTATATTATTATTATTAATATAAATTTACACCATAACTTAGAACTAACAAAGACTGCATAGACAATTTAACTATACTACTAGGATCGGCATGCTGCATTGCAGCTGCATTTTTAAGAATGCTGTGCCGGCTTGTCAACAAAATTGCGCCGCCACAACTCCCTATCACCCATGACATTTGCTAGATCATCCGCATCTTTAAGGCCAGTGGTCCATTTAAGATGCGTCTCAAGAAAGTCATGGGCTGTCCACCATGCTTATTCACTCCATGAGGCTGCCAAAGTACAAGATTATGCACTGGCTGGTCCTCACGGCGAAAGCAATGTCCTGCAAAGCGGAGGCGATTTTGTTCTAGTGTCAAGCTTGGGGGAACCAATGAGACACCTCCAATGTTATATAGTGTCTGGTTGGAGATGTGTGCATTGCACTTGACACAATGAACCCGGCGTAGCATTCTTGTGAATGTGCCATCCAGAGATTTGGTTGTCCTCAGCAGTTAGAGCCCAGCATGGACTCCCGTAGAGGAGTACTGGAACTACTGCTGCTCTAAATAATCGGACCTTAAGTTTCCGATTAATTCTCGGTGACTTCCAAATCCTGGAAAGCCTATTCAAGGCTGCCCATGCCTTTCCCTTACGTATTCGAAGGTCCTCACCTGACTTCCGGATCCATGATCCCAGGTAACAGAAGTCGTCCACATGCTCAAGCATACCATCCTTTGAGCTTATGCTCATCCGATCAGAAACTTGCTGAAGTTTTCTTTCTGGAGTTAATAAAAAGACCAACACTAGAAGCAGCATGTTCTAATGAGCTGAGGAGCCGTTGGGCTCCCTCTAATGATTCTGAGAGTACTCCTAAGTCATCAGCAAAGTCTAGATCAGTTAGGTACTTGGCAGGATTTCCTCGACTTCTGGAGCCAGTAGGTGGAGTTATCATCACCCCATCATCATTATGATGATCTAAGGACATGCGTAGAACATAGTCAACCACAATAATGAACAAGAATGGTGCAAGTGTGTCTCCTTGGAGGACGCCCCATAACACTTCAAATGGTTCTGGTGTCACCGTCAACATTAGACACAAATGTTGTCGAACCATCGTATACTGATCAGATTGCTGCAATAATTTCATCAGGAATCCCATATAATGAAAGTATGCTGAACATACGTGAGCGAGAGACTGAATCAAAGGCCTTGAAGAAGTCAACAAAGATAACAGCCAGATGCCTGTCTTTCTTTTTTGATAATTCTTCAATTATCCTTCTAAGTGCCAAAATGGGCTCCATGGTCCCACGACCTTTACGGAACCCATTCTGATTTCCACGGAGCAGTCTCTCAATGGGATCCCTGATGCGATTTAATAGAATCCTATTGTATAGCTTTGCAGCAATCGAGATCAATGAGATTCCCCGAAAAGAACCATAGAGTGTTAGGTTGCCCTTCTTGGGAACTGGCACCAACTTATTTGTTTTCAACTTTTCAACGAATTTAACTATAGTATTATATGGTGATGGGGTTTCCCCCATAAGAGATACATTACATAGTTTAAAATATGAGTTAATACACATTCATACATTACTTAGTTTAAAATATGAGTTAATAATTATTTAAGGTACATTAAAATACATCGAGTTAAAATTATTACTGTATGTAATTGGTCTCAAAAAGGCCGTGCTAATTATGAGATTAAACGAAGAAGTTAAAAGGGTCAGAAGACTGGATGTTATATGAAATTAGATAGAAATATTTGTATTAAAATAAGATGAAATATATATATACGTATTAATAAAAGGGTCGGTCTCTGATGTCGTAAAAATGAGATTAAATATATGCGTATAAATTTAAAATGAGATGCAGTAAATACGTATTAATGGTAATTAATACTATTATGGTCAGCAGCCTAATATCAGCAGCCAAAATGTATAACTCGCTCTATAACTATAAAAATAACTATAACTCTATGTTAATGACTCACTATAGGATATTATTACTATTACTATATTAATATGGATACTATTATGGTACACTTATTGCAATTATCTCCATTAATATAAATAATCTACGAGATGGTATAGTAATAATGTAGTTAATTTCCATTTTACTAGTTTGAGATAGTTAGCCCGGTTGAAACATGATCTTTTTAATTTTCAGTTGTGCGGTAATTAATTGTTACTGTTTAACCTGCCTACCCGTACTTAATTATTCAGATATAATTACAAACTTCAAAAACAAGAATTAAATCTAACAAATAATCATGAAGAGTTTATATACAATAGTTTGAGTTAGTATTTCCACTCCTTCCCTGTTGTTACTTGGCATTACACCATACAGTTTCAGATACGTAAACCTAAGGGGATTCCAGCACCATGCTCTGCCCCAATACTACGCCACTTTGTCCTCGACGCCCTTAAGCAGGATGATGGGGTGATGATAACTCCACCTACTGGCTCCAGAAGATGAAGAAATCCTGCCAAGTACCTAACTGATCTAGACTTTGCTGATAACTTAGGAGTACTCTCAGAATCACTAGAGGGAGCCCAACGGCTCCTCAGCTCATTAGAACATGCTGCTTCTAGTGTTGGTCTTCTTATTAACTCCAGAAAGACCAACATTTTGACAGTTAACTTTGAAAGTTTTCAGCAAGTCTCTGATCGGATGAGCATAAGCTCAAAGGATGGTATGCTTGAGCATGTGGCCGACTTCTGTTACCTGGGATCATGGATCCGGAAGTCAGGTGAGGACCTTCGAATACGTAAGGGAAAGGCATGGGCAGCCTTGAATAGGCTTTCCAGGATTTGGAAGTCACCGAGAATTAATCGGAAACTTAAGGTCCGATTATTTAGAGCAGCAGTAGTTCCAGTACTCCTCTATGGGAGTCCATGCTGGGCTCTAACTGCTGAGGACACCAAATCTCTGGATGGCACATTCACAAGAATATTACGCCGGGTTCATTGTGTCAAGTACAATGCACACAGCTCCCAACATACACTATATTACATTGGAGGTGTCTCATTGGTTCCCCCAAGCTTGACACTAGAACAAAATCGTCTCCGCTTTGCAGGACATTGCTTTCGCCGTGAGGACCAGCCAGTGCATAATCTTGTACTTTGGCAGCCTCATGGAGTGAATAAGCATGGTGGACAGCCCATGACTTTCTTGAGACGCATCTTAAAGGACACTGGTCTTGAAGATGCGGATGATCTAGCAAATGTCATGGGTAATAGGGAGTTGTGGCGGCGCAATTTTGTCGACAAGCCGGCACAGCATTCTTAAAAATGCAGCTGCAATGCAGCATGCCGATCCTAGTTGTAGTAGTAGTAGTACCACCTGTATCAACCACTATCCGTGAACGCAAATTAAAATTCAGTAATGGGCAAGTAAAGACGAGGTCATACCAAATCTGAACTTGAGAGAAACGAAATTGCGACAACTATGGAGAATCGGGAAGCCTGGAAGGATCTCATTTCCACTGTCCGAGTTCGGACTGTGGTATTAAAATTCTAAATTCTAGTTGTATTAGTAGCACAGTAGCTCCCTTATCTTCCCCTATGCCTGCTCTCCATATATGGCCTAATTTAAATATATATTAATATTAAAAATATAAAAATATTAAATAGTTCTTAAATGCCTAAATTACCGCTAACCTTTGTTTATTACCAGGAAGAGAAGTAAACGACCTTCTGTGTCCAACTGACTGTAACACGACCTGTTCCAATCGGAATCTACCCCATTATTTATAGGAGTACTCGGTAACCTTGGAGAAGGAGTAGGTAATGTTACCAAATGTTCAACTGTACAGTAACAACTATATACATACTGGTGTGTAAATTAGCATTTTACAGTGTGATGATCCAGGTGGCTTTGTTACACGAACGAACGTTAGTGAGTGAGTGAAAATAAAGCAACGAGTATCAGAACACTGTAAAGTACTTTGCAACAAGTATGTATGTAGTTTTATTCCAAAATTTTAACATTACGAAATTATTGTATATGTAATGATATTATAAGTGATAGAAACTGAACAAATTAAATTAGTTGCTGCATAAATAAATGTAAAAATGACATAAATTATGTTATAAATAAGTTAGCTTATATTTATGGTGGCGTTTGGAGCCATATTAATAGTTAATAGCTACTGGTTATTAATAGCTACCGGTACGTAATGTAGTAGGTAGTAGAATCTTTAGAGATAGCCGGCTACAATCATAGTAGCAACCACTCCTGCTCTGCCATCAACAGTTCGAAGCACTCCACAATGAACATCGACCAGAAGTTACAGGAGGTCGCAGGCTATAGCAAACAGGCATCCACAATCACTTCACAAGTTACTGCTAAACAACAATGGGCGCCTAGTCGTCTCCCGCCTCTTTCTAAACCATATAAACTAAGTTATCAGTCGTCTACTAAACTTTATAGTGTAACTGTAACAAAATACTCACCTATGTCCAGTGTCCACTGCCTCATCTGAGAAGATACTTACATCCCTTAAAGGGGCGCAATGTTTCCAGCATGCTTCTATCTTCATCAACGGGATTGATAGAAAGAATGGTGAAAGTGACATAACTAACTACCTGGCACTGAGGAATATTAAGGTTTATCGGATCACAATGCGAATAAACAGGAGCACTGACTCATGCAATGCCCATATAGTTGTAAACTTACCGGATAAGGATAAGGTAATCAAACCTGGTTTCTGGCCCCCTGGCATAACTAGTCGGGAATGGAGGCATAACTAGTCGGGAATTGACACATAACCCAACAAACCATACTAATTGAAGCAATAATGTCACGTACAAGCCAGGTAGCAGACTACATGACCAAGCACTATATCTGCAGCGCCATAATGAATGTAACTTCAGTGCGACAAATAAACCATATACCTGCAACAGACCTGACACTCAGCGCCCTAACAAGCAAGCAATGATAGCAAGCTCTATACACCCTTCCAGGCTCACATTAATCCAGAACAAATCCACACCCCACTCGGGTAATTGATTCATGCAATAATAAGTATTGAGTCAATGCATAAGTATTGACTCATGCAATGCCCGTATAGTTGTAAACTTATCGATGTTGTCTTATTGTCTAAGAGATCTACACATCGGCTCGGTGGACTCTGTAAATAAATGGTCAGGTCAGATAGACTCAAACCCCCGTAGATTCTGGTCCAACATCACCACTAAGATCCAACACAACTCAACCCCTGAATTGCAGGAGAAACTTTACAGCCAATTTCAATCTAAATTTCAAGGCTCGGTCTCATCTGCCACCAAGAGGGATGATACTCTACTTCAGGAAGAACTCACCAATGCATGTAGGAACTCGCCTCTTCCAAATATTTCACCACTGACTGTAAAGAGCTCTATCCTATCTCTGTCAAGAGGTAAAGCTTGTGACTCCTCTTCACTCATAGTCGAGAACCTACTGAACCTAAACCCTGAACCGTTGTGCAACCTTTTAGCTAATATATATAACCTCTGCATTGAGCTAAAAACTGTTCCCTCTTACTTCGGACATAGTGCCCTCAGTAGCCTATATAAGGGTAAAGGCAAAGATCCGCGCAAGCCTTCATCTTATAGACTAATCTCATCTATCAACATATTCGCTGTGACGGGATCCGATAGGATCCCGGTTTATCCGGTGTCGTTTATGTACGCGTCAGGCCGCACCGTGTGGTTGGAAAAGAGTTTGTGTTGTTCTAGTGTCGTTGTTAATGATATAAGATATATATGTGGTACAATGTACAGATGTAGGTACAATAGCAGATAGCGGCAATACACGTTAATAGACCGGTAATATGGGTGACGGCGGCGACGGTCTTAATTGTCACCGTACTGCTGTGACTGCACTGAGATAACTGAATGGAATACACAACGACCGGTAATATATATTGCACGGTTGGCCGTTGTTACATTACTCAGCCGGTGCCTTCCCCCCATTGGCTAATAACCCTGTTGTCGCCCTTTTACCTCCCCTGAAGTGCTTCCCTTCGCCCTTGGTGTTCTCTCTCTTTCAGGGGTGTAACCCCTGACCCCTATTGTGCGTATGTTTCTCCTTCCCACTTTGTTGGGGTGACACAGGGTTGATATTGGTAATCAACCTCGTGTTCCCAATATTGCTTAACGGCTCACTTTATGGGGTTTGGTGAGGCGGAATTGATTCGCTAACACTCCCCCCCATGCTATCTTCCCGGTGAGAAGATAGCATCAACCTCTAAGTGCGCTTCAATTCCGCTGGAACTCGATCTATTATCGGGTGTGGGGTGGAGTTATTTTCTTGGAGTCGGCTTTCCAGGCTGCTCCCTATGGGTATGATGTCACTACCCTCTGGCGTCTCGTGTCGGGCCGATCGTGCGCTTCTCTCACACAATTTTTGTTTCCCCGACACTCTCACCACTCTAGCTCCGTTCTCTAACTCAACTCCCCACTCTTACACTCTCCCCACACCTGAATCGCACTCTAACTTCTCTCTCGCCATCAGCTCTTCTCACTATCTCCTCTCTACTCTCTACTCTCTGCCACTCCCTAAGGCCCTAATCTCTAATGCTACCCCTGTGCTATCATACTATCTACCTACTACTTACTTGCTAACTATCTAACTCTCTTACTCTAACTAGCTCTACTAAGTCTAACTAACTCCTACTAATTCTCTACTTCTACTAACTCTCTCTAACTCTTACCGACTCTTCTAACTACGTGGCGCTTAGGGTGCCCACAACCCCTTTACTACTACTTCCTTCTACGTGGCGCTTGCGGTGCCCACAACCACTCTAATATCTGGCACCCTATGTGCCCTCTCTACTACTCTACTACCTCTAACTCTCTATCTCTACTATCTGGCACCCCATGTGCCCGTCTCTGCTATTCTACTCTCTGGCAGCCTATGTGCCCTCTCTACTACCTCTAACACTCTAACTCTACTACCTGGCACCCTATGTGCCCTCTCTACTACTCTACTCTATCTACATCTTACTCCCTTTACGTCTACTCACCTGCACGTGATGCTCTGAATGCTGGCAGAGTGGGTATGTTAATCATGTGAACTACTACTAACTCTTACTAACTCTACTAACTCTCTACTAACTCAACTAACTCTACTACTAACTCTTACTAACTCTCTACTAACTCAACTAACTCTACTACTAACCCCTTTTGTGCCCGGCACCTCTCGTACCCGGCACCCACCCTAATTAACATACCCTGCTCTGACATCAAACACGTCATCACGCCAGTGCCCCACTTAGTTCAACGCATCCCCTATTAACTCAAACTACGTGGTGTTTGCGGTGCCCACAACCACTCTGCTTACTACTTCCTACGTGGCGCTTACGGTGCCCACAACCTCTACTGCTACTACTTTCTACGTGGCGCTTATGGTGCCCACAACCCTCTACTGCTATTACTTTCTACGAGGCGCTTATGGTGCCCACAACCCTCTACTGCTCTACTAACTTTCTAACTAACGGTACTACGTACCCTCTTACTAACTATACCTCTAACACTCCACTAACTAGCGGTACTACGTACCCTCTTACTACTCTAACTCTCTCTACTAGCTAACGGTACTACGTACCCTCTTACTACTTCTGACTAACTCCACTAACTAACGGTACTACGTACCCTCTAACTAACTTCTCTAACACTAACTAACGGTACTACTCTCTTACTACCTAACTTCTACCTACTTTATTATTTAATTATTTTATTATTTTTAATTAAATAATTATTTTGCGTGGGAAGGGCGTCTCGCCCTCATTCCCACCCCCCTCAGTCCAAAATATTGGACAACTAAAACTCTAAGGTGCCCCTTCTTCCAGTAGGCACTCTCCCACTGCCCTCCTATACGTCCTCTTACTCTTCACCACACTTTCTTAGATACTACCTCTGCTGGTCTCCCCCTTTGTATGTGCGCTGGCATTAAAGGCCTCGACGACCCCCGTTCGTCCTTCAGTATACACGACGTCTGCCCATGTAATGCCCCCTCGCACTGTGTCAGTCCTGCGTGCGTATGCAACACGCCTCCTTCTACTTTCCCGGCTCCTTTATGTTTGCTCTTGGGCTTCTCTGCCCCTGGTCTAGTCCTTTCACATCCTCTCCCTTTCCATCTTTTCTTCTTACTCGGCCTCCCCCTTGTCGGTATGCCTCTCAACCGCACCGGCGTCTCCTCCGGACACTCCTGATATTGCACCGGACGCTCCTCCGGTTTGTCCTCCGGACATCTTGCCATCCGCTCCTCTCTATCTCATACCGATTCTTGCTGGGATATCCATTCTCCCCCGCCCACTCTCTAACTGTTACTTCCTTGGGTAGTACTTTTCTCTTCTTTCTTGCCACTGTCGTGCTTGTAGTTGCTGTTTCTTTACACTCTCCGGGTCTGTGTCTTTCTACCACACATCGATGACATAGTCTGTTTGCGTCTGTGTAGGCTATACGATCCTGTTTGGGCAACGCTTGCCAGTGCTTACAACTCCTGGTCTTATGGGTTCCGTCCTGATGTAATTGACATTCGAATCCTGGATTATAGCGTTTCCTGTATAGTCCTTCACGTATTGCGCGTAGGTTTATATGCACCAATTTTGTGTTTGGGTTGTCTGTACTCGGCCTACTGGGTATATTGGGATTGTGTTTATTTATGGTGTTAATTTCTTTCTGTCCCTGCCACGGTGTGGCCCTGCTACCAGCCAACCGTGGGCTTATAGCCCCCTGTATGGTCGCGTGTGGTAGCGACTGTCCGCACGACCTGTTCTCGTCCAGGGAGTTCGATGTTCTTGCTCCTATTGGGGTATATTGTCGATATTGTGATGGGGGAATGTCACCCTGTCCCCCCCCTGCTGGTATGTTTGGTTGCTGGGGTTGATGCTAATATATTGGGGCCCATACATCTATCTCCAATAAATCTCCCCTCCCCTGGATGTATGTTATGTCCCTGTATATTATAGTCATGCTGCTGTACCGATATAGGCCTACCCACTTCCTGCCTACCTACCGGTATGTACTCCGCGGCTTCTGGGTTTAATCCCGTCGTTCGCGCTACCCTATTGCCTACTCTATCTCTCCCAGCATGGCCTATAATAGTATGTGCAGTAAGGCCTACAGTATGTCCTGCAGTCTGCATGTGCCCTTTCGAACCGAAGTTTAATCTTTGCGAATCTCGAATCTCCCCTCGACTACCGCACTCTCGATCGGCAGCTATATCCCGTCGGGAAGCTTCTCTTCGATCCCCTCTCCTGTTCTCGACTTTGCATCGGTACGTCCTGTACCCCTCTCTTGGTGTGCGGTGCGTTTCTCCAGGGCGACAGCAATCTCCCGAAGTTCGACCCCACTGACCCCCTAACTCCATCTCTACTATCGACGGTCCGCTATCCGTCCTCGCACCCTTATCGTTAGCGGCAACATTTTTTCTACTATCTTCTCTTCTTCTCTTTTCAGTGCAGTATTCCCTCTCGTGAGATCTCTCGTCGACCTCCCGGTTAAACTCCACTGTTCTTCTTTCCTCTTCTGATCGGGCTCGACGCTTCGTCCGCCCTCTCGCGACGTCAACCTGTCTCTCTCTGCTCGATCGCACGCCGCTGGGGATACTCGCAATCCCCCTATTACTCTCCATCGCCGGGTGTTGCGGTTTACCTAGCTTGGCCCGCGCATTACCCGCCGACACCTGTGGGACACTCTCTGCACCCCCCCCCCCCCCCCTCTCGCTACAAATCTCTCGTGGTGGGGTGCCCGTAGCCCCCCCCCCCCCACCCGCCGCATCTAACTTCACTATCTCTTACTACACTTCTGCGTCCCTCTTGTCGGACATTCTCCACCCCCCTTCTCTCGTCACTGATCCTCCGTGGTGGGGCGCCCGTAGCTCCCCCCCACTTGCCACATCTTACTTCACTATCTCTTACTTCGTATCTACACCCCTCTCTAGTCGAGGCACTGTCTCTACTACGGCTGGGTCTATTCACCCCCGCCTCTCTCTCTACTACTGCGTGGCCCATCAGGCCTATCTCGGGTTGGCTCAACCCCGCTACCTCCTGCCTACCAACTACGTGGCCTACCAGGCTGCCGTTGGGTTGGCTCAACCCCGCCACCTCCTGCCTACTAAGTACGTGGCCTACCAGGCCCCCGTCTGCCGGGTTATGTACGTCCGACACGCTCATATTAATAGCACCATTCCCAATATTATTTGTTAAATCAATTAAATTATTAGAATTTGAAACGGGATTATTATTTAAATTATTTAAATTGGAATTATTTGAATTATTCTGAATATTTGAATTAATATTATTATTTGAATTATTTGTATTTAAATTTAAATTACTACTACCAGGTAAAATATTTCCTGTAATAAAGGGATTAGGGTTATCCACTACGGTACTATTAATATTAACTACTTCTAACGTACTATTATTACCCCCCCCCCCCCGCCCGTACGGCTACACCAGTTCTGGTTCTCTCGCCCGGTGCCTGTAAGTGGGGTCTCACTCTCTAATCGTCCCAACCGCGCCAGTTCTAGTCGGCGCTGATTCAGTTTGGCTTGATTTTGTGTGACCCTCTCTAGCTTGGCACGCAAATCATCCTGCTCACGCTCTGCCTCTATCTCTCTCTCCTGATCTCTACACTCCTCGGCTCTCTCTCTATCCTCCCTTTCCCACTCTCTAACACTCTGGGCTAGCTCCGCAATTTCTAAATCATACGCCAGATTTATCTCCCGCACCCTTCTTTCTTTTGCGGAGGATGTAGCAGACTTATCGGTTGCGACGGATTCCCGTCGCCCCTCCGTCCTACCAACTTTCCCCCGCCTCCCGGAACTTTCTCCAACCAACGAGACCGAATCCTCGGGGCTAACCTCGGATTCGCCCTCCTGCGGTTTCCTCCAACCCACTAATTTTACTCCCCGGGTATCGACTAAGTATGGCCCTATGTACACTACACTAGGCTGCATACCCCTTCACTCCCATAGATCAGACAGTTCGCTGGCAACCCCTCTCGCTCTCTCCTCGGCTAGTTCTTCCTGCCCAAGACGCATTAGGTAAGCAAAATGTCTGTTCGACTCACCTAGCAGTCTCTTCAACTTCACCTGATCTATCTGGGCCCCTCCTTTTGCTCCTCATAACTGCTGCCGGGTCGCGGTGTAGGCTCGTCGGAGCCGGCTGCTGACCCCGACGTCCTCATCGCCGACATCTCCTCCATCTCTCCGGGTCCGGCGTCATACCGGCGGCTCCACCGTTGCCGTTCCGGTGGGCCGTCCGTCGCCCTCGGCCTGTGGCTGGCCGGCGACATCGGTATGTCGACCGCCACTGTGTGTTGACTCGTCTCTTTCCCCTCTCGACTCGTCTCTCCCTTCTCGTTGTAGACGGCCCCCCTTCTCTTGGGTTGCCGGATCGCGGGTGGTCGGCGTATCCGGCGTCGTGGGTTGGTACAGTCTCGTCGCGGTCTCGCGGATCGTTAAATCGTCGTCCGGGGTCCGCGGCGGTGTCGTCTCTCCCCCTTGGCTCATCTTTGGCAGTCGCAGCAGGCCTAGAATTAAGACTGTGACGGGATCCGAGAGGATCCCGGTTTATCCGGTGGCGTTTATGTACGCGTCAGGCCGCACCGTGTGGTTGGAAAAGAGTTTGTGTTGTTCTAGTGTCGTTGTTAATGATATAAGATATATATGTGGTACAATGTACAGATGTAGGTACAATAGCAGATAGCGGTAATACACGTTAATAGACCAGTAATATGGGTGACAGCGGCGACGGTCTTAATTGTCACCGTACTGCTGTGACTGCACTGAGATAACTGAATGGAATACACAACGACCGGTAATATATATTGCACGGTTGGCCATTGTTACATTACTCAGCCGGTGCCTTCCCCCCATTGGCTAATAACCCTTTTACCTCCCCTGAAGTGCTTCCCTTCGCCCTTGGTGTTCTCTCTCTTTCAGGGGTGTAACCCCTGACCCCTATTGTGCGTATGTTTCTCCTTCCCACTTTGTTGGGGTGACACGGGGTTGATATTGGTAATCAACCTCGTGTTCCCAATATTGCTTAACGGCTCACTTTATGGGGTTTGGTGAGGCGGAATTGATTCGCTAACATTCGCCAAGATTCTTGAACACATTATCCTTTCAAAGTACTTATACACTTGCATCACCCATACAAACCAGACTGCATACAAAAAGGGTTAAGGCACTGACACAGTAATCGCCACATTGCTGGAATGTATTGAGCATTATAGATCCAAAAGTTCCGCAGTGTACCTGCTTCAGCTAGATATAGAATCGGCCTTCGACAATGTTGCGTACTGCACACTCATTTGAAACCTGCTGGACCATGGAGTCAACCCTCACATCGCAGCTACGGTCTACTCATATTACACTTGTGGTATAGTTTTTCTCAAATTCAATGGTAGCATCGATTGTAACGGCATACATGTAGCCCAAGGTTTAAACCAAGGTTCTCTACTATCACCAACTTTTTTTAACTTATACACAGCTGATATAACTGCGGCTCTAGAGAGTTCCAACTTAGGTTCTCGTGTCGGCCCTGTGTGTTTAGGCGCCATAGTATACGCCGATGACTTCCTCCTTCTTAGCACCTTGGCTACTAATCTCGAACGTATGGAAAAGATTGTAAGTGACAAAGCAGACGCGGTCTGTCTTAGCTTTGAACCCACTAAAACCTCATGGATTGTAGTCGAAAGCATCCAAAATCCATGTCATAAACCCTGCTCTATCAACATACGTGGATCTTTTGTTGTAAGAAGTTCTGCCCTTACCTTCTTAGGATACAACATTAAAAGTTAATCGAACTCCAAAGTAATCCTTAATGATTCTATCAGGCTGATAGCTTACTACTCTCAAACATTTCATACTAGAGGCTGGACAACGCGCTGGCTTCCTCCTAAGGTGGTCTTCCAACTATGGGACTCCCTCGCTGTACCAGCTACCACATATTGATTAAAATTCAATATAGGTTCTCTAACCTCCACTGATCGTGACGCTCTTGATGTATTCTACCGCAAATCGTTAAGAGGTTTACTAAACCTTGGCCCATATGTTGGGAATTGCACTCTTTACCACGTCGCCAATCTTGTGCCAATCTCGATTGCTGAACTTCGGTTGTGTGTCGGTACCATCCTGTGCATATTGAACTGTCCTAGTCGCTTTCTACAACTAATTTGTCGGATTGCAATGTTCAGCAATGTGCGCCCCCTGGCGTCGTATCGCGGCATTTCTTGTGGCTACAGCATCGCACGCTCATCCTACGCCTTACCTGACCTGCTTTCTGCACTAAACTTTTAATATTCGCGTATTTCACTTGCCAAGCCGACATATCGTGAACTGATCAGCTCAAATTTCATTAGAACTACAACACTCACACTCAATACAAACAGCATTGAAGAGAAAAGAGCCAGAATACTCTTGTTCGCGCTTTTGAAGACCTTTAGCAGTTTAACCTGCCAAAATTTATATGTCTTTTAGTTAATTAAAACCACTTTAGCATACGACAATAATTTATGCTAATACGCCAAACATTAGCCGAAATCAGCCCATGCGCGATCATTCACCCGATGGATCTACACCCGGGAGACTGAATTCGGATGCTTGAATTGTATTATTACAGTGTAAGGTTGCAGTGTATACCTAATGTATTATTCGATAGATCGTTAATAATTAATCTCTGACAGATATTATTGGCATTCGGGAAATATTAACAGTTCCTTTAGGACGTGGCGCTTTATCTATTTAAACAGAACTAAGACTTATACTAAAACGCAACGATACTGCTTATGATTAAAGTATAAAGCGTATTCTTTAGGAAATACTTTGTTACCAATCACAATCATACACACTATTCTGCCGACAGTCAGTATATTTGATCACACATAAAGAGAGCAGTAATTGACTCACGTAGGGTCTGCTAAATAACATTGGATTCAATACACACCACATTAATATAAATCGCAATTGTTATGTATAGCCGGTCTCTCTAACCTGTAGTGTTATCAAGAAAATTGGGAATTGGGTGATTTATCCGTATTATCCAAATAGCAATATTTCCATCAACAAATATTTACAATTAATAACTGACGGTAAAATAACAGTACAAACAATATGATTAATGCAATTAAATTAAGTGAGTATGTTAATTAAGATTGATCAATTAGTTAAGATTCGTTAGTGAGTTAAGGTAACAGTTTATACTTTCGATAATTCAAGCAGTTTACGGTACAGCAGTATCTATCCAAAATGCCGGTGTTTCTGGCTTAGACAGCAATAACAACAAAGTATCAAGTAAAAAACAGTAAGACTGAACACTCTCCTTATGATCGGCAGAAAAGCTACACGTCGACAGGAAAAACCGCCCTGATTGGCCCAAGCCAAACAAAGAACCACGCGGCCAATGGCTGTTTCCATGTCAGCAACCAGCTGCTAGATGTCGTAATATGAATCATCACGGCTAAGCTGTGAAAGGTGGTTGGTGCATTACAAGTTTTTTGTCTTACCATGTCCGCTAAAACACGTATATAGCAGAATGATTTTTATGTCCGTTAAAACACCTGTAAAGGTACCTTGCGGGCGAGGGGAATATATATACAGTTAGAAAACCTTTTTTAGAGTATTCCAGCGCCTGGGGGGGAACTGGCCAGCAAAGGCAAACGTATCAGTTATCCCACAAAAGCTTTTACACCGCTCCCAGAAAATGGGATTTAAGTCTATAAAATATACAAAATCACAGTTTCTAAAATACAAAAATACTCTAAACAGTTAGTCTTTCTTGCGCGGACGGCGTTTACGCAGTTTTTTGAAGCTAGCAAGAGTCCTTTTCTCTTTGGGGCGAGCCACTTTACTAGGAGGGCTATAACTCCTGGGTGAAGGGTGCAATATGATTGCATCAGAAGGTATGGGATTGCGATCGGTATATCCGCCGGTCGAAGTACCGGGTTGATTAACATCAACGTCAGGGGAGAGGGGTCTAACGGCTTTGAGAGCTCGTTTCAAGACAGCCGCTCTTACGGGTCCTTTACGAGTGGTCTGAACGAGGGCCGTGGGTGGACCATAGGCCGTTAGAAACTTCCTTGGTTTAATGGTTCTTTCTAACTCGCGTTCGCGGGCTCGATACTCGTAAGGCCGTCGATATACTTCTTGTAACTCAGGGTGTGAGTTGACGAATAAGTCTCCATAGGCAGGGTCTTGACGGATAAAGTTTATTAAGTTGTAAGACTGGATGTCACTCGGATTAATGCTCCTGAGAAATTTACGCACATATTTGGTTGAAATACATTCTCCAACGCGCTTCAATAGTTCATAACTTGATAGGCGCGATTTCTGCTCGACGGAGGCAAACAAATATGGATGGAACGCATAAACTCCTTCATAGGCGCGTCCGGGATAATAGCGATGGCGTGAGTCACAATGTAAATCAGCGTTCGCTTCCCAAGCTCTTATATAACGTAGTACAATCATTTCATCTACGCTCTCTAAATCATGGTTAAAGGGACAATCAAAGCTGGCGTGTCCTTTTAATTGACAATGATGGCATTGAGTCATAAATTGGGGGCAGACGGCAAAAATGTGCAAATTATTAAGACGACAATATGCACAATAGATTTCCATCGACGGTTGCTCGTGGAAATAGGAACAAAGATCGTTGGTGTCCATAGACGTAATATGGTCTCTCGATGCGCACAGCCGACAACGTTGTCGAGAAACATAATTGGCATGGCGATAATCATACGCAGTAAGACACTGTGGACCTTGATACCATTCTAGGATGTAATCGTTGTCGTTGTTCCGGGCGCGATAGGCTGAATCTCCTCAGATTCTAGGCATATTGGTTCGTCTTCCCAGTCTGTTACGAATAGAATTTTCGTGATCTATTCTCGGTTTATCGTTACGACGCCGCTGGGTATGATATTTAAATAGAACCATTTCCCCTTCGGTGTCTACATCGTCCGTATCATGTAAATCGATAGGATGGCCGGTAGTTAAGAAGTCCATATACGTACCATTACGATGCGTATAGCGAGCGGTTAATTTTCGATAGTCCAATTCACGCGTAAGTTGCTCTTGGGACATCGGCGGTTCGATATAACGACCATCGTCCTCCGTAATAGTCGGATCGGCTTCACCGCGTATCAAGCTATCCACAAACGCTTGTAAAGGTAGAGTATATCGCTCTCTAATACCAAGGTCATCTTCTATCAATTCCGTCATATCTGTTATCTGAGTTTATTAATATCAATATAAGTTAATATTTTAGGCAAGCGGGCGTCGCTGCCTACTAGGCCTTTTGCCCCCGGACAGTGGGTTTCTCAGCGCCGATGTACCGCTGTCGCAGTGTTTACGCCAACATGTAGCAACAGCACGACAACGATAACCGACACAAGTCCCACCACTGTCCGTCCCAAAGGCTTGAATCCACTTGAGGTTATCTCAGTAGAGTTAGGGCTATTTTACAATTGCGATTAGCTACTGTAAACACACTTTAGTAGTAACATTCACCTATAAACGCACAAATTCCATACAATCATTACTTACTACACACACGCATGCCATTTGTCCGTTAGTCAGTGTCTTCCAGAATGTCACGTTATTACTATGTATCCTTGGATACTAATAGTGCTCTATGTATACTCTTATGCTACGCAATGGGGCAAGCTTTTATTGGTCCTTTAACTTGTTTCTAATTCTAGCGTGGGTGTTGCCATGGTGACATTTTGGAAAACTAGCGGTAGAATTAGGGTAATTCTCATGCATACAGATCTGGGATGTTATTTAATAGTAATTCTTTAATTGTCAATATCCTCTTTATGCATGATTTTATAAATTTTATCGGCTATTGACTATATGTTGTAGATTCTCGCACTCAATATGAATCTCCGCTCCCATGATCTATTAATTACTGGAATTTTGGGAATGTTATAAATTGCGCAAAATGACAATTTATGAAATTCATTCGAATATGAATTTAAATTTATTCCCGTGAATTTTATTATTTGATGTTAAATTGACACAATTGGATTCCAGAGCAGGTCTGGGGACATAGGATCCTGAATTCTATGAAATTTGTCTTTTAAGAGTATCGGTAAGTGCTACGATATCTTAATCGACTAGAATTTTTAACGGATCTGAATTTTACAGATTTTAATAAATATTAAATTAATATTTAGGATGGGCACCGATTTATTCCAGAACTTGTCTGGGGACGTTAACCACTGATTCTAGAATTTGTCTTTCAAGTATATCGGTGGGTGCCACGATATCTTAATCGACTAGAATTACAGATGGTCAAAAGTTTAACAGATTTATTTGCGATTTACGCTACTGTTAGAGGGACATCACGCTACTATATGTATTATTTGTTATAAGGTAGAAGAGCAATATCGCACGAAGCAATGTCAGTGTGAAGAGGCAAGTCGTTTCCAAGGTCTACCCAGAGCTTGGTTTAGCCGAGACACGAGGATCTGAACTTTGCATTCCTAATACTCTGCCTACCAATAATACTTAAATATAGTAGTGGCTTTATTGTACTTTAAGAAGTACTGACATGTCATCTTACTATAGTCTCGCATTTATAATATAATACGGACAGTAAGGAAAGAGAAAATAATTACTTCTTGCCGTCGCACTAAATATATATTATAAGTAATTATGTACGTAATAAACACTAATATATTGCACTAATTTACTAAATATTCTAAACTAACATTCTACTAAATAAAATTAAAGAAAACGATTATAATAAAATTACATAATAATACATACATAAATATAAAATAAAAACAAATATAAAATGATATAGTCACACGCCCACTCCATATGTTATTACGTTATGGAGTCCCTAGATATTTGTCGGATTAGGGAAGTGGTCGTAGGAAGAGTATCTTGCCTTCCATAGTTTCCGGACAGTTTTCGGTCTCTTTCCAGTAAACATAAACGACTAGCTGGGCGATTGAGTGGTTGTGTTAGTTTCTCCGCTCCCTTGGCCTGTCTACTCTCCGCCGTGGTAAGATGAGGAGGCCATCCTTCTTCTTCTTTACTTAAGAAGTCGGATCCACCTAACCAGCCTGGAGTATCTATCAGTTCTTGAGGAGTTGCTCCTCTGGAAGCGATGTCGGCTGGATTAATCGTCCTAAGGCAATGTCTCCATTGATCTACATTGGAGTTAATATCGTCATTATCTGAGGAGTATGGTGTTCCCTCAGTTGGGTCGTCCACATCACTGCTCTCCACTTCCCCCTTTACTTGGTATACCTGTTGTTGAGGTAATCTCTCTTTGAGAGTTCTACGGGAAGGGCCAGTGAAGTACCAACCTACTCTAGTTCTTACCGCATAGGTTTGTAGTGGCTGTGGTTGAGCAGGCCGTTTCTCTAATGGCTCGAGCGCCTCATGCGCGTTTTGGCCGATGAGTATTTGCACTCCAGGATAATCGGTTTGGAATCGAGGTATCTCAAGATGTTGGATGCACTCGTCCTCGTCCCAGTTATAAGGTTCTGCTTGAGTAGTAGCAAAGTTCTTTATAGCCACCATTTTTACTGACCTTATACCTTGTGTTCCTAACTTATCCTGGGGGGTGGACAACACACCTACATAGTAATCTGCCGTTAGGGTAGATTTCCAAACCTGCATAATTCCTGACATATTCAATTTAGTCCGGAACTTGGGTTGTCCAGCAAAGATATCTTCGGCTAGTTCTTGATCGATGAATGTTCCTGTGCTGCCGGAGTCAAGTAGGGCGTTCACTATGTAACTCTTGTTGGGACCATGAACTCGAACTTGCACTACAGGAAATTCTCTTATTCCTATGTTGGAAGTTGGAACTTTCCAAGATGGTTGTTTGTCAAAAGGAGTTGGAGTAAACTCGTCAGTGTCCTTTTCATCCGTAAGTGCTCGATACACTGTGGTATTTATTAGATAACAGGATTCGTTGGCATCGGAGAATTCGTCTGTATAGAATCCTTCCCACTCAGAACCTTGGTCAGTGTCGTTCACATCACTGAATTGGACATGTAGTTCGGGCTCACTTACCTGACTCGGGTTGTCTCGTTCGAACTCACTGTGTAACAAAATGTGATGTTTCGCGCCACACTTTGCACACTTTGCGTCGGAGTAACAGGTTCGCCGTTGGTGTCCTGATCTGAGGCAATTATAGCATAACCGCTTATTCCACAGGACTGTACGCCTGTCTACAGGGGATTTCTTTAGAAATTCAGCACACGCACTCAAACGGTGAGGCCCGTCGCACAGCGCACATTTTGGTTTGATGTTACTCACCTTAACTTGGTTAACGTTATGCACTCTCGTTCTTTCTTCGGGCTTTCTTCCGTGAATTATCTTAGGAGACGTAGGAGGAGTTGTTGTTACCTGTTCTCTCCTGTCACTGGTTCGAGACTTGTATTTACTTACGTCTTTATAGGTCTTGTTGTCATAGTAAGATTTTGCTGTGTCTTTCCCGCTGTCCTCTTCTTGAGAAGCTTGGCTTTCGCCGTCGTCAGTATAACACACTGGTATTATCCTTCTCCTAGAATCGGGTTTCTCACTTACCTTATTTTCCGATGTTTTCTCTCTGGCCTGCCTTATGAGTTGTAATTTTACTTCACTATCTAAGAAAGACATGAGATCAGCCATGGTAGGACTTCGTCGTTGTTGTTCATTCATGTACAACACTTTCTTGTCCCAGCGTGTACATACTCCACCCTTTGGTAAAGTAGAGACTACGGCTCCAATAACCATGGAACTCTGATATTCATGCGACTTACCTAACCAGTCCAGTTGTCTACAGATCTCTTGAATTTCATCGGAAAACTCTATAATCCCGCTACTAAGGAAGTGTCGGGGGGCTACTAATTTTGCATACAAATACTTAGCTATGTTATCCTTGTTACCATACCTGATGTTTAGTGTATCCCAAACTTGTCTTAATCCATCTGGATGTCCAATAAACTTTAACGCCATTAACTTGGGAGGTCCTTCCAAACACTTGATGAGGAATCTAAGTTTCTCTCCGTTAGATAGTACAGAGTTCTGTATGCTATCTTTGTAATATTCGTTGAAAGGTAACCATTTCATCTCATCTCCATTGAATTTGACGATCTCTCCCACTTTGACCGCTTGGCGGGCTTCTGTTCTAGCCATCTGACGCGTAAAGCTTTCTTGGGCCATCGTGTTATTTAATATCGAATTATCGGTATACAAATTTCTCGGATCATTATCAGGTCTATAGGGAATATCATTAATAACAGGTCTATAATCACCCTTAATAGGGTTTGCTATAGGAGTTTCAACTTCACTAGCAGTATAGATGCGTGTAGGCTCCACACCTGGCGCATGTAATACTTCAGACCTAACGGGTTGACACAATGTTACAGGAGGAGGCATTGGTATGCCTTTTTGTATATTGACTAATTTGTCGCGTTCTAGCGCGATACTTTGCTGCACTTCTTGCAACTCTGCTCTACCTTCCCTCACTGTTCCCTTAAGTTGGTGGACAGTCTCCTGCATCTGTCCTAGCAGGAGATTCATCCCCCGCCGTCCCTCTTCCACCCACTCAACCGCCGAAGCGGGAGTCGCCAACATAGTAGCGGGCTGACGCGGGACGACGGGAGACAAATTATTGATTTCTCTCTCTGCTATCTGGACAGGGGTATTTGCATGGACTGTTCCACCGGGTACAGGCAGTGTAGTGCTATGTAAAGGGAATTTAGAGTTAAGCTCTGGAAGTGTAGGGGTCTCTAGCATAGAAGTGACTTTGGGAATTACAGGCCTAATTATTTCAGGTTCATCGACTATAGTAGGGAGTCTTTTGACCTGGATAAATTGTTCTATAGGTTCCGCACTACCTAAATCTGTGCTAGTTAGCTGTCTTTTAACAGCTGGGGGCAAATCAGGCAATTTACGACGGTAATATGTTTTTCTGCGCCTATTTAGATGAGATCTATCTCCTCCGCCTTCAGGTTCGGTAGTATCGCCTTCCTCCGATGATGTGTACCCTTGGCGCTTGGGAGTAGATTTTCTCATCATCTGCATTTGATTAGCAGTAAACTGTTTAGTTATACTGTCTTGTGTCTCTTGCAGATTCTCCAACTCCAGTTGGGTAGTCTGCTCAGATGCTCTCCTTTCTGCTTCTCTCACTGCCTTTGCCACTTTTCTTTCTGCTTCTACTTCTGCCGCTGCATCTGCAGCCGCTGCCTTTCTTTCTGCTTCTGCCTCTGCAGCCGCTGCCTTTCTTTCTGCTTCTGCATCTGCAGCCGCTGCCTTTCTTTCTGCTTCTACATCTGCAGCCGCTGCCTTCCTTTCTGCTTCTGCATCTGCCTTTGCCACCGCCTTTGCTGCTTTACTTTCTGCTTCTGCATCTGCTATAGCCGCCGCCATAGCCGCCGTTTTTTGTTCCTCTATCCTTCTTTTCTTTATTTGTTCTTCTCGGACTCTAGTGAGACGGAGTTTTTCATCACATTCAGCTTGGTTTGCAGCTAACATTTCCGCATCGATTGCGTCCAACACAAGCTTGGTTCCTTCACTATTAGGGCGAAGTCCAGACAGTCGTCTCCTCAACTCTTCGTCTCCTATGAATCGCTGATAGTCTGACAGATATATGTCAATGGCGTCTCTAGTTCGCGGCTTCTCTGCTGCTGTTAATTCGCTTTCCACTTCGCTTTCCACCTCGCTTTCTACTTGAGAAGAAGTGGCGTCGGTTGATTCTTCATAGGTTGGCCGCTCATCATAAACCGTATCCGCCATCTTCGCTCCGTGTTCGGGTCTCCGCTCAGCAGTATCCGAACTACTGGAGCCATCGGGCCGCTGAGAACTAGGTTCTGGGCTAGGAGGTTGCTGCTGTTTGATAGCTGCTTCTTGATCCCGCTTGACTTGGGCCCGAGTTCCGATGATAGACCTACGGTGTTCTACTAGTCTAGGGTCTGACACTACTACGGTAGGGATGGCCTTTCTTACAGCAGGAGGTGACTTAGACTTGGATCTAGGATGTTCTATACTGGGATCTGGGTCACTGATCTTTTTAAGACACTGTCTAACAGTCATTCTAACACTTTCCAAAAGACTATCCGACAGTGATTGGGTTGTGTCCGACATGTTTGTTTACACAGTTAAATGCCTACGGCTATAAATACAGTTAAAGCAAGTCTAGTAATTCAGTATCACCGCTAGCCTAATAATTAATTACCGATACTGCTACTTAATATAGCGGGATATATATATATTATATCAGAATACCGGTATGCTTATAGTATATATAAGTATTATTACAGACCAGATTTGCCACAGAGTACCGGTGTATAAATTTAGCACAAATATATATATAAATATATAAATATATAATAGGCCTATCGTGGATACCGGTATACAGCTTACACTTATAATATATAAGTATAATTCTGGACTATAATTAATTACAGAGTACCGGTATGATTTCAGCACAAATTTATAGAAATAAATATAATAAGCCTATGGTAAATACCGGTATGTCAATTATTTTAGAATAATTGAATTTCTGAATATTTTAGGGTTACTTGGTTACTTTAACTTACTTTGTTACCGTTATTTAAGCAGTAGTCCAACTGATTTTGAGACCTAGTTGTGGTATGGCAGGCCTACTACTTATAAATCGTTTGAGTTGATTTATAATAGATATATACCCGTTTAAATGGGTTTTTTGTCAATATTTGAAATAAATGTTATTATTTCTGGGGGAATCACTACACAGAAGCTGTGCGCTGTCAGTGAAGTGTTACTTATTGAGACACTAAAACTGATAATTCTAATTTACCTAAGTTACTTAATACTACAAATTACTTACGATATGGGTGAGATTAATTCTCTAATTAAACACAACAAAAATATTACGGACGAAATTTTTTAGGGTAATTTTACAGGAAGTCTACAAACCAGTCTAACAAAGGGTTAGATTTCTGGCTATTACAAAGGACAGGGTACTACGGTATTTAAATAATAAGTAGTAGTAAATATATTGTACTGTCCAGATAGGAAAATACCACCGCCTGACGACCTATAACCGTATCGCTATAGGTACAACGTTATGTATCACGGATTGTTCCTACCCAGAAGCTAATAGAGCTAACGAATGTGCCTATCAACCACTTTACAACACAAATATACTGCCTACACTAATTACTTCGGAAGGCACTGTACTCTAAACCCTAAATTAGGTACAAGTACCGGTATAACAAATAATCAGTAGTTAAATATACTTGAACAGTTAAAAGAACCACGGCATCTGCTGGAGTGACCGAAGCACAAAGTCGTCAGTCTTTACCTACGCCAAGCAGCCCTGATGTAGTACCGGGGTTAGTTTAACTATAACGGTATGTATAACAAGCACAGTTACTGTAGGAATAAACTTGGGGACATGAATGGTGCGAATAATCGCATAAACTCTGAATAATAAATATTACGCTACCCGTACAGAATACTCAAACAAATACAAACCAAACGCTGGCAGACTACTATCAAGCCTAAACAAACTACTGTATGTGCAGATTCTGAAACTGTTAGTTAGTATGCGTGCTAACACGGTAGTACGACTTACTCTTTAAGAGGGGATTGACCTTACAGTTATGACTGCCCCAACTTACTAACGGCACTTGATCAGACCAACTCTACACACGCAGCAATCCCTTCAGACCCAAAAATAGCTAGACAACAATCCAGCCTACAAATATTTGAGTAATAACTATTACGGTACCTGAACAGACCACACAAACAAACACAGGCTAAAACACTGGCAGACTACGATCAAGCCTAGATAAACTACAGTATATGCAGACTCTGAAACTGTTAGTTAGTATGCGTGCTAACACGGTAGTACGACTTACTCTTTAAGAGGGGATTGACCTTACAGTTATGACTGCCCCAACTTACTAACGGCACTTTATCAGACAAACTCTACACACGCCGTAATCTCTCCAAACCCAACAACAGTCAGACAGCAGCTCAGCCTACAATTATCTGAACAATCTGAGCAGGGTCACACGCCTTCTGCTCAATATTAGCCTACTAGTAAATAAAACCGACAGAAATAAGTAGAATCTCAAATAAAAAATCAGGGCGGCCGTTCCCTGATTAAGTACCAAGACCTACCGGTATACAACAATCAAAATCGAATAATACTAAATGTACTTGTACGGCAGTACCGGTACCGGTGATGACAGTTAGGCCTACTGACCTACAAAGTACCGGTTCAGTTTTACCGGTCACTACGGTATTTTTGCAACCCTATTGCCTACTGCAATAAGATTGTAAACCGTTACTGTTCGCCAGAACAGTATTAAACTGTATTTAATGCCTACACTTGCAACCTTATTGCCTACTGCAATAAGATTATAAACTGTTACTGTTCGCGCTTTTGAAGACCTTTAGCAGTTTAACCTGCCAAAATTTATATGTCTTTTAGTTAATTAAAACCACTTTAGCATACGACAATAATTTATGCTAATACGCCAAACATTAGCCGAAATCAGCCCATGCGCGATCATTCACCCGATGGATCTACACCCGGGAGACTGAATTCGGATGCTTGAATTGTATTATTACAGTGTAAGGTTGCAGTGTATACCTAATGTATTATTCGATAGATCGTTAATAATTAATCTCTGACAGATATTATTGGCTTTCGGGAAATATTAACAGTTCCTTTAGGACGTGGCGCTTTATCTATTTAAACAGAACTAAGACTTATACTAAAACGCAACGATACTGCTTATGATTAAAGTATAAAGCGTATTCTTTAGGAAATACTTTGTTACCAATCACAATCATACACACTATTCTGCCGACAGTCAGTATATTTGATCACACATAAAGAGAGCAGTAATTGACTCACGTAGGGTCTGCTAAATAACATTGGATTCAATACACACCACATTAATATAAATCGCAATTGTTATGTATAGCCGGTCTCTCTAACCTGTAGTGTTATCAAGAAAATTGGGAATTGGGTGATTTATCCGTATTATCCAAATAGCAATATTTCCATCAACAAATATTTACAATTAATAACTGACGGTAAAATAACAGTACAAACAATATGATTAATGCAATTAAATTAAGTGAGTATGTTAATTAAGATTGATCAATTAGTTAAGATTCGTTAGTGAGTTAAGGTAACAGTTTATACTTTCGATAATTCAAGCAGTTTACGGTACAGCAGTATCTATCCAAAATGCCGGTGTTTCTGGCTTAGACAGCAATAACAACAAAGTATCAAGTAAAAAACAGTAAGACTGAACACTCTCCTTATGATCGGCAGAAAAGCTACACGTCGACAGGAAAAACCGCCCTGATTGGCCCAAGCCAAACAAAGAACCACGCGGCCAATGGCTGTTTCCATGTCAGCAACCAGCTGCTAGATGTCGTAATATGAATCATCACGGCTAAGCTGTGAAAGGTGGTTGGTGCATTACAAGTTTTTTGTCTTACCATGTCCGCTAAAACACGTATATAGCAGAATGATTTTTATGTCCGTTAAAACACCTGTAAAGGTACCTTGCGGGCGAGGGGAATATATATACAGTTAGAAAACCTTTTTTAGAGTATTCCAGCGCCTGGGGGGGAACTGGCCAGCAAAGGCAAACGTATCAGTTATCCCACAAAAGCTTTTACAACTCTCATACATATTATGGCGTTTCCTAATCTGATATCCAACTATATTTGCAACGCAAACTCCTATTATAATCACTTCTACCTGCACTCTGCAATCCCCCCCCCCCCCCCCCCCTCACTTAATGTTAATATGGCTATGTGGTCCACCCTTCGAGATAGAAAACCTTATGACATGCTTCTCATTACATCTGCACCAAGTTTTCTTATTTTTTTACAATGACCTGATGCGTTTTGCTCAAACATGCTGTATGTGCATTTTATTTACCTACATATGTTATCTTTGTCTGATGCGTTTTGCCCAAATATATGTGCACTTTATTTACCTATGTTATCTTTATCCTATTGCCAATGATAAACCGTGCGTACCCACTTATATATGTATATGTATTCCGTATATATATATTTTATCTAATATAATACCGGCTCGTCCGGGTGTTTTATGAAATGAAAAAAGTAGGCTTATCTGGCTGTCAGGCAATTAATTATAAATTCCACCTATTGTTTACATGGTAACCAATGACGCCGTAACTTTACAAATCGCCGTCATTGGTTATACATAAACAAGGGACATTACAACACCAATACAATACTAAATGTACTACAGGCCAATACAATGCTGTAATGTCATCAAAAGTTGTAAAGTGCTAAATAACAACTCACTGTTATTACTAATGACGTTGAGTAATGTTACAATTTTGGAAAAAATTATATTTATGTGTGTATGTTTGGTTGGTAGCCTAGCAACCAACCTATCAGCTGGTGATAGTCTAACTGTTTGGTGGGGGGATATTTCTCTATATATTTATACCAATATTGTATGTTTTACATGTTAAAAAAACTTCGAATAAAAAGAAACACCATCTAATTCATATATATATATCGTTGCTTTAAGACATGCTGTATTAGCTGGTGAAGTTTTGAATATTTTATCCAATGGGAAGTGATGATTATTACGTGGTAAAGTGAAATCCGACATTCCTATTGGGCAATATCTTACTGCAGAAAGGCCATCATATATCTTTCGATATCTTTTGTAGGCTCTTTGACTTAGGGCCTTATCCTTATGACTCTTAAGCTACGATATTCAATATAAACAAACATATACAAACATAATATAATATGTCTTACCTGTGGACAATGAGGCGCCCAATCCGCTGTCCTGGGTGTCTGTATGCACCAACGGATATTTCTTGCTTTCAGATTGGTCAGAGTTACATCCCACAGTGAGGATACTGTCCAATGGGAATGAGTTACCACTGACAGCTAAGGGTTGCATATAGTACTGGTTTGGGTATGACTGTTGCGTAGGTTGAGGTAAGATTGTTGTATTTATTATAGGTGAAAGTTGATTGCTCTTTGTTTTCAACTATAAAAAATGTATAATGAAAGTTTGACTTCTTAGTTAATTATAATTTTATCAGTTAGCCAGAAACATATTTCACACGATGTTTAACTTGACTTCCTACAGTAACATTTATGCAATTTTATTTAATATTCTGTACGGTATATTGGCGAATTTTTCACAATTTGCGATACATTAACATTACGCATAAATTCGTTGATTCTCGCCTATTCTTGCCATAATTAGGCCTATTTACTTATTTTACTTTCTATATTTCGAGTAATTATAACTCAGAAGAAAATAGATACGTAACCGATTAATATTTCAGTTGGTTTCAGTTCGGTTTTTTAAATAGTTCCTTTATAATTTGTCTTTAGTTCTGATTGATTTGAGTAGACTTTCAGTGATCCATGCTTTGAGGGGCCGAGTTTTGTGTGTATATGATTTTGAAGGAATATGAGAGGAGCAAATGTTGGTGAGATTATCGTAAAAACAGTCAAACTTTGAGGTGATGGGTATTGATTTATCGGTGTAGGACTAGTTGTTGGAGGGTTTATTAATGTCACGAAAGAAAGAAGATTCGTCAAGTTTTGAATATTCGAAAGTGTGGCGTGGTTTAGGTTCATTGAAAATACAGCTAAATTTTTGTAAAATGATAAATGTTGCGTGGTGATCTGAATTACCTATTATACAGTTAAAAGTACCCGCATTGGAAACTGAGGTGGTTACATCGTCAGGGGTAATCGCCACATTGCTGGAATGTATTGAGCATTATAGATCCAAAAGTACCCGCATTGGAAACTGAGGTGGTTACATCGTCAGGGGTAATCGCCACATTGCTGGAATGTATTGAGCATTATAGATCAAAAAGCTACGCAGTGTACCTGCTTCAGCTAGATATAGAATCGGCCTTCGACAATGTTGAGTACTGCACACTCATTCGAAAGCTGCTGGACCATGGAGTCAACCCTCACATCGCAGCTACGGTCTACTCATATTACACTTGTGGTATAGTTTTTCTCAAATTCAATGGTAGCATCGATTGTAACGGCATACATGTAGCCCAAGGTTTAAAGCAAGGTTCTCTACTATCACCAACTATTTTTAACTTATACACAGCTGATATAACTGCGGCTCTAAAGAGTTCCAACTTAGGTTGTCGTGTCGGACCTGGGTGGTTAGGCGCCATAGTATACGCCGATGACTCCCTCCTTCTTAGCACCTCGGCTACTGATCTCGAACGTATGGCAATGATTGTAAGTGACAAAGCAGACGAGGTATGTCTTAGCTTTGAACCCACTAAAACCTCATGGATTGTAGTCGACAGCATCCAAAATCCATGTCATAAACCCTGTTTATCAACATACGTGGATCTTTTGTTGCAAGAAGTTCTGCCCTTACCTTCTTAGGATACAACCTTAAAAGTTCATCGAACTCCAAAGTAATCCTTAATGATCCTATCAGGTTGATAGCTTACTACTCTCAAACATTTCACACTAGAGGCTGGACAACGCGCTGGCTTCCTCCTAAGGTGGTCTTTCGACTATGGGACTTCCTCGCTGTACCAGCTACCACATATGGACTAAAATTCAATATAGGTTCTCTTACCTCCACTGATCGTGACGCTCTTGATGTATTCTACCGCAAATCATTAAGAGGTTTACTAAACCTTGGCCCATATGTTGGGAATTGCACTCTTTACCACGTCGCCAATCTTGTGCCAATCTCGATTGCTGCACTTCGGTTGTGTGTCGGTACCATCCTGCGCATATTGAACTGTCCTAGTCGCTTTCTACAACTAAGTTGTCGGATTGCAATGTTCAGCAATGTGCGCCCCCTGGCGTCGTATCGCGGCATTTCTTGTGGCTACAGCATCGCGCGCTCATCCTACGCCTTACCTGACCTGCTTTCTGCACTCAACATTTCATATTCCAAAAGTGAGCTGGTGTCACGTATTTCAACTTGCCAATTTCACATATCGTGAACTGATCAGCTCAAATTTCATTAGAACTACACTCACACTCAAAACAAACAGCATTGAAGAGAAAAGAGCCAGAATACTCTCATATTATGGCGTTTCCTAATCTGATATCCAACTATATTTGCAGCGTAAATTCAATCACTTCTACCTGCACTCTGCAATCCCCCCCCCCCCCCCCCCCCCTCCCCCTCCTCACTTAATGTTAATATGGTTATGTGGTCCACCCTTCGAGATAGAAAACCTTATGACATGCTTCTCATTACATCTGCACCAAGTTTTCTTATTTTTTTACAATGACCTGATGCGTTTTGCTCAAACATGCTGTATGTGCATTTTATTTACCTACATATGTTATCTTTGTCTGATGCGTTTTGCCTAAATATATGTGCACTTTATTTACCTATGTTATCTTTATCCTATTGCCAATGATAAACCGTGCGTACCCACTTATATATGTATATGTATTCCGTATATATATATTTTATCTAATATAATACCGGCTCGTCCGGGTGTTTTATGAAATGAAAAAAAGTAGGCCTATCTGGCTGTCAGGCAATTAATTATAAATGCCACCTATTGTTTACATGGTAACCAATGACGCCGTAACTTTACAGCTTGCCGACATTGGTTATACATAAACAAGGGACATTACAACACCACTACTAGGATCGGCATGCAGCATTGCAGCTGCATTTTTAAGAATGCTGTGCCGGCTTATCGACAAAATTGTACCACCACAACTCATTATCACCCATGACATTTGCTAGATCATCCGCATCTTCAAGGCCAGTGTCTTTTAAGATGCGTCTCAAGAAAGTCAAGGGCATGGTCCTGCTCATTACAACACCAATACAATACTAAATGTACTACAGGCCAATACAATGCTGTAATGTCATCAAAGGTTGTAAAGTGCTGAATAACAACTCACTGTTATTACTAATGACTTTGAGTAATGTTACAATTTTGGAAACAATGCTGTTTATGTGTGTATGTTTGGTTGGTAGCCTAGCAACCAACCTATCAGCTGGTGATAGCACCACCACCCTGGCTTTCATCCTTAACTGGTCGATAAATGCAAACCAAGGCGACTTGGAAAATAGATAGTGGAAGATAACACAGTGAACGGAGTTTAAATAAACAAAAAAATTATCCTATTCATTTACTATTTTACGTACCTGAGCTGTTACTGAACGCTTTGTAACACATTGGGTTTGTGCATGGGCAGGGCCTTTCTCCAGTGTGGTTCCGTAAATGAATCTTAAGATTTTCCCATCTAGAAAACATCCGATTACAAGACTCAACCTGAAATTAGTTTGAGTAATTGATTTATTAATAATTATTAATTTTAAAATTAATAATGATCAATTATTTAATAATAATTAATAGTAAAAAAATATAAACTTTATTCGAACCACTGATACCACTATTCAACTCCCAAAAAGCAACCTCCAAGCGAATCTCCAAACACTGCGATCAGATACTAGACCTCAACTTCAAAATGAAACATCTTCCTGGAAAGGAAATGCCCTGTGATTTCAGCAGCCGACATCCAATTCCCACCAAGCATCTAAGCGAGGATCAGCAAGAACGACTGGGCATTGACATTGGCAAAGAGAGCTACATCAAGAAACTCAATATCATCGACTCACCTGACACAATAACAACCAAAGAACTCATAGCTGCTTCTCACTTTGACAAAACTTACCAGAAACTATTCCAGACCTTGCGCTTAGGCAAACATCCAACAGAAAGCAGTCTCGAAGGCTATTGACGAGTTTGGAACGAACTATGCATTGTTGGAGACCTAGTTATTAGGGGAGACAAAATTGTCGTCCCAGATGGAGAGTTCATTCCAAGGTTCGGGAAACATTAGACAATGGATCATTGATGCAGCTCATGAAGGACATTAAGGGGATTGTCACCATGAAACGCCAAATCCGATCAAGAGTTTGGTTTCCAAACATGGACAAATGTGTTGAATCTAGGGTAAATAGTTGCCTCGCTTGCCAGGCGGGAACCAAGACCCACCATCGAGACCCACTCATTCCATCAACACCACCCATGCAACCATGGCAACATTTATCCGCAGATCACTGGGGTCCAACAGAAGATGGGAAATTTCTTCTGGTCGTTGTTGATGAACTTACAAAGTACCCATGACTTTCTTGAGACGCATCTTAAAGGACACTGGCCTTAAAGATGCGATGATCTAGCAAATGTCATGGGTGATAGGGAGTTGTGGCGGTGCAATTTTGTTGACAAGCCGGCACAGCATTCTTAAAAATGCAGCTGCAATGCAGCATGCCGATCCTAGTAGTACAAAGTACCCAGAATTAATGGTAGTAAATGGTACCAGTTCTGATAAGAACATTGAGGCATTTGACGAGATCTTTTCTCGGCACGGCTTCTGTGAAACACTTATCAGATTCCCATGAGTTAGAACAATATCTTAAATGGGTGGGAATAAAACACAAGGGAACTCAGAGTGCTGAAGAGCCAGAAGCCAACGGACTGGCTGAAAGCTTCATGAAACACTGCCAGAAAACATGGCACATTGCCATAATAGAAAAGAAAAATCCCACAGCAGAACTAAACAAACACCCCCAAATGTACAGAGCAACACATCAAATATCGACGAACAAATCCCCTGCTGAACTACTCTTCGGAAGGAAATTCCAAAACCGCCTCCCAATGCTTGCCGAATCTTTCGAGCGTAAAGACATCAAGGAACCCCGATTCAATGACATGTTGGCCAAAGAAAAACAGAAAGGATACAAAGACGCCAAACAATACGTAAAGCCACATGAAATTTCAAAAGGAGACCAAGTGCTGCTCAAACAAAAACAGACAAAATCAAAACCAACTTTCGATCCAAAGCCGTATACCGTCACAGACGTTGATGGCCACCAAATAAAAGGTAATCAGGATGGAAAAGAGATAACTCGAGACGCACAGAACTGGAAGCAAATTAAGACAAACACACCAATTAACTACGAGAACATACGACAAAGAAGAGCGGAACCTCACCATGAACGAAATAATGACTGGTTGGATGGAGATCTAAACATATCAATGACCTCACCAGAAACTGTGAACCAATCGGAAGTCGAAGCTACAAACAGGGGGCCTGAAAACATCAACCAATCACTGCCTACTCAAAGACGCTCCCAACGCACAAGACGCATGCCGATCCGCTATGGAGACTATGTCATGTTCTAGAACGACTCATATTTCTCCATAGAGGCAAGAAAAGCAGAGGTGTAATGTCCATACTCACCCAATATAAACTTGTATAGCCTTTGTGGTTTTTAATGTGACCCAGTTGGTGGTGGTCTGTTGTTTAACATGTGGTAAACATGTATGACCTTTGTTTATTGGTTAAGTAATGTTATATATCTGTAATCAGTTTGGTGGTGTTGATTGAGACTGAGCCTTATGTGAGATACTTATTATTAAATCCTTGCCAACTTATTACACCTAACTTTTGAAACATTACAACGCTGCAAAGTGCTACTTTGCACACAATGATGTAAATAGTTATTGTTACATTATGTCAATTTAACAGCGTTCTGCTGAATTACTCGTAAGGCTGCAAAAGTAATCAATGACATGGTAACAACTTCAATTACCGTATTCCAGAATGTATTACTTCCATTTATATTAATGCGTTCTGCTTTATTCAATAAAGCAGCACGTCTTTGCATAATACGTGCGGCCTATGTACTGTATGTGAATAATTGTTTAACGTGTAAGTAAGACTTTTCATATGTCCTATAGAAGGCATTTTAGAGAAAATGAGCAAATAAAATATGGCGACAGTGTTCAGTAAAACTGAACGGACACAGACGGTGACTATTTATTGAAAACAATTTCCGTAATTTTGGCCGTTTTGAAGGCCCGTGTTTCGTGAGAGATGCCTTACCGGTACTTCATTTGTCCGACCATGAGAATCAAACATACAATATTTATTATCATTTGGTACCTTATGGCCTCCTCCATTATCATACACTAATTTAATTAAATAAAAGTACTACTTTACTTTTAATTCGTCGATAAAATGTTAGTCGACTGAGTATTTTTCTAGAAATCATTAATTCATTATAATATATTAGTTACTGCGTCTGTTCGCGCTTTCAGACCTTTGGCAGTTTAACCCGCCAAATTAAGATGTCTTCTAGATAATAAATCGCTTTTTAGCCTATGACAAGTATTTGATTCACTACACTAGTCGAAACCAATCTGTGCGCGATCATTCACCCGCTGGATATTCCCGGGAGATTGGGTTCGACGGCTTAATTTTTATTGCTATGTAAGCCTAATGTATTATTCGACTGACAGTATTATATAATCTCTGACAATATTATTCACCTTCGGGAATATTAACAGTTCCTTTAGGACGTGGCGCTTTATCTATATAAACAGAGTTATGACTTAAACTACTCACAACGATATGGCTCAATTATAATTCACATATATGGCGCATTCTTTAGGAATTGCTTCTTTAACAGACTCACTCATACACAATGCTGCACAATACTGCACACTAATCTGCCAATCTTCACTGATTTTAGTCACATATAAAAGGAACACAGACTGACTCATGTAGGGTCTATCAAATAACATTAGATTCACTTCAAACCACTTTAACATAAGTCACAATAGTTATTGGTAACCTTTCTCTCTTACCTTCGGTATATCAAGAATATTGGGTTTTCGGGGTTATTTCTCGTTATTCCAATATAATAATTCATCAACAAATATAATGAATAACCGACAACAAATAGCAGTATACAGTATCGATTGAGCAGGTAAATTTTAGCAGTTTCAGCAGTTATTAAAAGCCGTGTGTCAGCAGTGATTACGAAATTGCAGTTAAAGGATATATGTCCTTATAATTAAGCCTACTAGTGTAAGACTAAAAACTGAAAACACGGAGGTGCCAAAAGCCGGTTCTTAGGCTCTGGGCAAAAACATAACACTGAACTACTGAGTTTCTGTATACACCTCCAACACAGAGACAACAAACGCTCTGATTGGTCAACCTGAACAACGAGAGAACAAAGAAACAAAGAAACGTCGACGTGGCAATATCAGCTGCTAGCCGTCGTCATGGTAGCGACACTGTTTTCAAAAGTATCCAGCTATTGCGTCACGAGATTGTGGATTATGTCCTCTAAAGTACAAATACAGTACAAATACATAAGAAATGACTTTTATGTCCTCTAAAACACCAGTACAGCAAGGACACGGCCTCTTTATGCCTGGCAAACCAACTACAGAGTACTTTAAGGGAAAATAACCGGCTAATTATGCAAAAGCTTTTACACCGCTCCCAGAAAATGGGATTTAAGTCTATAAAATATAACAAATCACAGTTTCTAAAATATAAAGATACTCTAAACAGTTAGCCCTTCTTACGCAGACGGCGTTTACGCAGTTTTTTGAGGCTAGCAAGAGTCTTTTTCTCTTTGGGGGGAGCCACTTTACTAGGAGGGCCATAACTCCTGGGTGAAGGGTGCAATATGATTGCATCAGAAGGTGTAGGATTGTGGTCGAGGTATCTGCCGTTTCGATATGCTTCTCCTCGAGCTGATTTTCCTCCGCTCGTAGCTGGATACGTTCATCCAAAAACTCTCGCAGAGAATAGGATCGTCCAAGTTCGATAACTTCTTAGAGATTCTGGATTTCCCAATCGAATTGAGATAAGGCCAATTCGTTTATCGACTGGACTTACTGTTATAACTTACGTTTATCTGAACAAACGCAGGTTTCTCTTTTGATCTTTATAGAATTGCGTTTAACTCGTTTCGTACAAAGCTCTCCTTCACCTTGATGAGGGGTTGTATCGCGTTAAACGGGGACGACCATACGGTTGGATAGTGATATTAGGTGTCCGCGTCACAATCCGGCTAGGTAAGATGGGCGGCTAGCTAGAAATCACTGTCGGAGTGTTACCGATTAATTGTTAGGGTAGCACTAGATCTTTGAACAGTGAATACAGTCCGCGAGGATCCGCGACACCACCAGGATCGCAGGTCTGAGGTCCAACTAAGGAATGAGGAGGTTTGACCGAGTATTCCGGGACTCTGATCGTAGGTTTACTCCAGGATCGTTCGAGCCGAGTGAGCATAGGTGATACGTCAACAAGTTTCGGTTTCCGTGGACGTTTATGTCTTTCCGTTTATTAGTTGGGTCTAGGGCATTTATCGTAATAATACCAAAGACGCACGTCTGGTAAGGTAAACGCGGGTGATATTTATTTGTTGTTACAATGCTTCTATCAAGAATTCCAAATATACGTTGGAGTTACCGCGTCCATTTGTTTCTTTAGTGTCTTTTCTTTCGAGTCGATTTCGAATAGAATTTTCGCATTCGAATTTCAGTTTATGGTTCCGACTCCGCTGGGCAGGATATATAGTCGACATAGTCCGTATTGTGTAAATTGATAGAATGACCAGTAGTTAAGAAGCCCATATACGTACCATTACGCTGCGTATATCGAGCAGCGAATTTTCTATAGTCCAACTCTCGCGAGAGCTGCACTTGGGACATTGTCGGTTCGATATAACGACCATCGTCCTCCGCAGCAGTTGGACTAACGTCGCCGCGTATTAAGCTATCAACAAACGCTTGCAAAAGTAGAGTATATCGCTCCCCGATACCAAGACCATCTTCTATCACTCCGTCATATCTGCTATATATGAGTTTATCCATATTATAAGGAGTTTATATTTAGGCTAGCGAGCGTCGCTGCCTACTCCAATTAACCCCTGGACAGTACGAGATCCTCAGCGCCGATGTGTCGTCGCCGCTGTACTTTCGCCAACGACGTAGCCGCACAACGACAACGACAACCGGCACAAGTCACTCGACTGTCCGTCCCAAAGGCTTGGATGTACTTCAGGTTTTCCTTGGAGAGTTAGGTTACTTTTACGATTGCGACTAGCTACTGTAAACACACCTTAGCAGTAACATTCACCTATAAACTCACAAATACCACACAACTGGTCACAACTACGCACATTCGGGCCATTTGTCCGTTAGTCAATGCCTTCCAGAATGTCACTGTATTATTATGTATCCTTGGATACTAGCAGTGCGCTATTTATTCCCTATGCTATTCAATGGGACAAGCTTTCTATTGTTCTTTTAACTCAATTCTAATTCTAGCGTGGTTGTTGCTATGGTGACATTATGCAAAGCTAGCGGTAGAATTAGGGTGATTCCAATGCATACAGATCTGGGATGTTATTTAATAGTATTCTTTAATAATCAATGTTCTGTTTTATACATGACTTTATGAATTTTATCGGCTATTGACTATGTTTGGGAGACTTTCACACACTCATACGCATGATAAGATAAATCTCCGCTCCCTTGATCTATTAATTAATGGAATTTTGGGAACTTTATAAATTGCGTAAAAATGGCAATTTATTAAATTCATTAAAAGGCATGAATTTAAATTTATTCCCTGAAATTTTATTATTTGATAATTAAATGGACATATTTTGATTCTAGAACATGTCTAGAGACACAAGATCCTTAATTCTATGACAATTGTCTTTTTTAAGAATATCGGTAAATGCTACGATATCTTAATTGACTAGAATTGTTGAAGGATCTGAATTTTACAGATTTTGATTTATTAGATTTGCAAATATTAAATAATTAATATTTGAGATGGGCACCGATTTATTCCAGAACTTGTCTGGGGACGTTAACCACTGATTCTAGAATTTGTCTTTCAAGTATATCGGTGGGTGCCGCGATATCTTAATCGACTAGAATTACAGATGGTCAAAGGGTTTAACAGATTTATTTTGCGTTATACGCTACTGTTAAAGGGACATCACGCTACTATATGTATTATTTAATATACGGTATGAGAGCAATATCGCACGAAGCAATGTCAGTGTGAAGAGGCAAGTCGTTTCCAAGGTTTACCCAGAGCTTGGTTTAGCCGAGACACGAGGATCTGAACTTTGCATTCCTAATACTCTGCCTACCAATAATACTTAAATATAGTAGTGGCTTTATTGTACTTTAATAAGTACGGACATTTCATCTTACTGTAGTTACGTATTTATAATATAATACGGACAGTAAGGAAAGAGAAAAATAATTATTTCTTCGCCGTCTCACTAAATATAATATAAGTAATTACTTACGTAATAAACACGAATATATTGCACTATTCTACAAAATAATCGCTAAATAATATTCTACTAAATTAAATAAAACGATTATAATAAAATTACATAGTAATACATACATAAATATAAAAATAATAAAATAATATAAAATAATAGAGTCACACGCCCACTCCGAACGATATTAAGTTGGGGAGTCCCTAGATGTCGGTTGGATTAGGGAAGTAGTCGTGGGAAGAGTTTCTTGCCTTCCATAGTTTCCGGAGAGCTCTCTGTCTCTTTCCAGTAAACATAAACGTCCCACTGGGCGATTGAGCTGTTGAGTCTCAAAGACTATCCCTGGTTTCTTAAAGTTCCGCCGCATGACGACGAGCTCTACTGATCGCACCAAACCATCGCTCGAGATATAAGTCTCGATGATACGTCCTGTTTGCCATCGCTTACGTGGGAGATCGGGGTCCACAATAAGCACCATGTCTCCAGCGCTGACGTTTTCTTGCTGCGCAAACCACTTAGTTCGAAGTTGTAGAGTGGGCAGGTAATGTTTCTCGAAATGGTCAGCGAAACGACGGGATAGCAACTGCATAAGTTGCCAGGTTCGACGGCAGTACTCGTCTCCGTCTGTGATCTCCGATCGTGGGAGCATGGCTACGGGTTTCTTCAGTAGAAAGTGCGCGGGTGTTAGCGCTTCCAGGGAATCAGGATTTGAAGAGACTGGCATAAGCGGTCTTTCGTTGAGATAGGCGGCGATTTCCTCCATTAACATCCGCAATAGTTCGTCGGTGAGATAAGCGCGACAAGGCACAATAAAGTGGAACGCAGTCTTCACGCTCCTAATCAATCTCTCCCAACTTCCTCCCCACCAAGGGGCGTCGGCGGCGTTGAAGGTCCAGCTAGACGCTGTTATCCTTAGCTGGTCGTCCACCTGTCTTTTATTCCAGTCCTTTACGTAAGCTTGAATTTCGTTGTTGGCGCCAATGAAGTTCGTTCCCTTATCCGATCTCATCGTGTTACTGGTTCCGAAGCGAGCGATCTGTCGTCGTAAACTCAACACGAAGCTGTTGGTGGATAGATCGTTTACCATATCGAGATGGATAGCTCTACAAGTCATACAAACGAAGATGACACACCATCTCTTGACTATAGTCCGGGCACGATATACTTCAATAGGGCCAAATAAATCCACACCGGTATTAGTAAAGGGTGGTTCATAGAAGCTTACTCTTTCCCTAGGTAATTCTGCCTCTCGCTGTGTCAAAGGCCTACTGAATGCTTTCCTACAGGGTATACAATTCCTAAGAACTTGGTTCAGAGCCCTACGAGGTTTATAAAAATAGTAGCGAGTTCGAATTTCGCTCATAACTCGTTCTCTACCAGCATGATACAGTTTGCTATGAACATCTACAATTATCTTGATCTGTATGTCAAGATTTCTGATGAGTATGGGGAACTTAGTGTCAAAGGATAACGGGGCGTTGGTTAGCCGACCTCCAACACGTATTAACCCATCTATCATGGTACTAGAGAAGCGATCCCTTAAGCGCATCTGTGGATTTCTTAACAACAGGAAATACTTATCGGAATCCTCATAACATTGTAGAAGTCTCAGCATCTGTTTGTTGGTTTCATCATGCTCCTGGTAACTGATCTTCTCCTTTAGAAACCTGTTGGATACCTTGTATTGGGGAAGATCTTTAACAACATGGACTCGTGCAGATGTTGATGGAGCATCATCACTATGGGTCTTTGTCCCGGAGTAACGATGATGAAAACATCGTTTTAAATAGGTGACAGATTTACAGAGCCGATTCCAGGAACTGTAGTGACGTATCGCTCTCTGCAAGAGAGGTGAGAGTCCTTGCGAAATATCTGGTATTCCAGATTTCCAATCCTTGTCACGGATTTCCAAGACTTCTTTAGTCGTGGCGGTGGGTTTCTGATCCAAAGCATCCTCTCCGGAAGTAAATAATACAGATAGATCAACCGCAGGTTTAAACAACTTCGATTTACTCGCTCGAGTTTTGGGTTTAACTTTCTCCGCTCCCTTGGCCTGTCTGATCTCTGCTGTTGTGAGATGGGGAGGCCATTCTTCTTCTTCTCTATAGAGAAAGTCGGGTCCTCCTAACCATTCGGGAGTATTTACCAATTCCTTTGGAGTCGCTCCTCGGGAAGCGATGTCTGCTGGGTTAATCGTTCCGGGGCAATGTCTCCATTGGTCCATCGTCGTGCGACTAAGTATGATGGCTACCCTGTTGGTAATGAAGACGCTGAACTGACAGACTTCATTGGTTATATACTCTAACACGAGTAAAGCGTCGGTCCAATAGACAGTTTTCTCTAATGTATAGTCAATCTGTTCGGTTACATTCCGGCCGATGGCTGTAGCGTATAGAGCCGCTTTTAACTCCGCTCGAGGAACTTTCAACTTGTTGTTGATTAATGCCTTAGAAGTAACCAAGGCGACTTTGATTCCATCCGGAGTTTCCACTCTTAGGTAGGCTACTATACCGATTCCCATATCGCTGGCGTCTCCAAACACATGGAGTTGATAGGAATACGTAGGGAGAACATGACCAAAATATGAACGGGAAATTATAAAATCCTCGATGGCTGGTAGAGAATCTTCCCATTTCATCCACTTCTTCAATAATTCTCCCTTAAGTGGATCGTCCCATGAGTGGTTTTCAAGCCACATTTGTTGTACCAAACTTCGAGCAATCAATATAACTGGGCTAATAAATCCCAATGGATCGAAATAAGTGCTCAGTATACTTAAGCAAATCCGTTTGGTTCGAACTGGATTATCTCGCTGTTTTAGTTGGAAAAACAGGATATCTCGCTCTGTGTCCCATTTCAAGCCGAGTGTCTTGGTTTCTGGCAGATCATCTTTGATCAAATCGAGATCTTTCGCTCCTCGATCTTCCGCAGGGATCGACTCCAGAAACTCACGGGAGTTGCTGGTGAATTTTGTTAATCGAAAACCACCTCTTTTTAAGCACTCTACCGTTCCTTTAGCGACCTCAATGGCTTCCTCAACTGATGGAAGGGACTTCAGATTGTCGTCCATGTATATGTCTCTCTTGATGTTGTCGATCACTTCCTTAGAGAAGGCCTGTCTGTTGTCCTCTGCAGTAGTGCGCACTACCGAACAGGCGTTGGAAGGGCTTGAGATTATCCCAAAGGCCTGGATGGTCATCCAGTACTCCACCGGTTTCTGGTTGAGGTCTCCTTCGGGCCACCACAGAAATCGTAGACTATCTCGATCCCTATCTAACACCTTGACTTATAAGAACATGCCTTCTATATCGGAGGCGAAAGCAATAGAATATTGTCTCAATCTTAAAAGAATTCCCAACAAAGATTGAAGCAAGTTGGGTCCGGGTAACAATTCAGAGTTAAGGGATTGACCCATGTAAAGAGCGGAGCCATCAAACACTACTCTCACTTCGTGTGGTTTACCGGGTTTAGGAACGTAATGGTGAGTTAAGTAATACGTTCTTTCAGTCACAGGTGTTTCTTCCGGTACCCTCTCCGCGTATCCCTTATTAATAAATTTTTTCAGCTGTGTTTGATACATTGCTTTAGCTGAAGAATTAGCCGTAAGGCGTCGATGGAGTTGCGCGATTCTTTTTTCCGCCAAAGGTCTGTTATTGATGAACTTCGGTTCTCTCTTGCGAAAAGGTAAACCGACTTCGTACCTTCCTTGATCTTTGAGGAAACGTGTAGTTGTCTCTTGGATCTGCTTGGCCCTTTCCTCTTCCACCGATAAGGCTTTATCGTAGGAATTGGGCTCTACCGCCTCTTGCGTAAAGAATCGTACAGCATGTTCATCTCGAGTCTTGGCATTGCAACGCTCAATGACGTCATTTAACTCGTCGTTATAAGCTTCTCGTTCAGATGGATAGAGAAGTTGACATAAGTTAACTTGGTTTTGCCAAGCCTCGTTTTCCTTAAGGAGATCGATGGTATTCTCCTCATCAAAAAGCTGGTGAACGTCGTCGTTATCTGAGGAGTATGGAATTCCATCAGTTGAGTTGTCTCCCTCACTGGTATCATCTTCCCATTCACTCACCTGACAGACGCGCTCTTGCGGTAGTCTTTCTTTGAGTGTTCTACGGGAAGGGCCAGTAAAGTAGTAAAGTAGGTGTCCTTGTCTGAGGCAATTATAACATAACCGCTTATCCCACATGACTTCGCGTCTCTCCGTTAATGATTTCTTTAGAAATTCATCACACCTATTCAAATGGTGGGTCCCGTCACACAGCGCACATTTTGGTTTGATGTTACTTACCTTATTCTGAGTCACATTGTGTACACTTGCCTTTTCTTCTGGCTTTCTCACCTGAATTCTCTTGGGAGACGTGGGAGGAGTTTTTCTTACCTGTTCTCTCCTGTCATTTGCTCGAGACTTGAATTTACTTACCTGATCTTTAGGCATTTTATTGACATAATAAGATCTATCAGTGTCTTTCCCGCTATCTTCTCCTTGAGAAGTCTGGCTTTCGCCGTCGTCTGTATAACACACTGGTGTTACCTTTCTCCTAGAGACGGGTTTTTCACTTACCTTGTTTTCCGGTGTCTTCTCTCGGGACTGCTTGAGGAGTTGCAATTTCACTTCTCCATCCAAGAATGACATGAGATCAGCCATGGTAGGGTCTCGTCGTTGTTGTTCCATCATATATAGTACTTTCTTATCCCAGCGTGTGCCTACCCCACCTTTCGGTAAAGTAGAAGCCACAGCTCCAATGACCATAGAACTTTGGTATTCATGAGACTTACCTAACCAATCTAATTGTCTACAGATCTCTTGAATCTCATCGGAAAACTCTATTATCCCACTGCTGATGAACTTTCTGGGCGCTACCAATTTTGCATATAAATACTTAGCGATATTATTCCTATTACCATACCTGATGTTTAGTGTGTCCCAAACTTGTCTTAATCCGTCTGGATGTCCAATAAACTTTAACGCCATTAACTTGGGAGATCCTTCCAAGCACTCGATGAGGTATCTAAGTTTTTCTCCATTAGATAGTACAGAGTTCTGTATGTTATCTTTGTAATATTCATTAAAAGGTAACCATTTCATCTCATCTCCATTGAACTTGACGATCTCTCCCACCTTTACCGCTTGCCGGGCTTCGGTTCTAGCCATTTGACGCGTAAAACTTTCTTGGGCCATCGTGTTATTTAATATCGAGTTATCGGTATATAAATTTCTCGGATTATGATCAGTTCTATATGGAATATCATTATCAACAGGTCTATAATTACCCTTAATAGGGTTCACTATAGGAGTTTCTACTTCGCTAGCAGTATAGATGCGTGTAGGCTCCACACCTTGCGCATGCGATACTTCAGACCTAACAGGTTGACACATTGTTACAGAGGGTGGTGGTATACCCTTTTGGGTATTTACTAATTTATCGCGTTCTAGCGCAATACTTTGCTGCACTTCTTGCAACTCTAGCCTACTTTCCCTTACTGTGCCCTTAAATTGCTGAACCGTCTCCTGCATCTGCCCGAGCAGGAGATCCATCCCCCGCCGTCTCTCGTCCACCCATTCGACCGCCGAAGCGGGAGTCGCCAACGTTGTAGCGGGCGGACGAGGGACAACGGGCGACAAATCAGGAATATTTCGCTCGGGGTCCAGGACCTGAACTGTTTCCTGGGCAGTTCTACGGGGCACAGGTAGCTTAGTGCTATGCAGAGGGAATTTAGAGGTAGTTTCAGGGAGCACAGGTGTGTCTATCACCGAAGGGGTGATTTCAAGAACAGGCCTAATTACTTCAGGCTCATCTACTATAGTAGGGAGTCTTTCTATTTTAATTATTTGGTCTGTGGGCTCTGTACTACCTAAGTTGGTGTTATTTAGTTGCCTTCTAACAGCTGGAGGCAAATCAGGCAATTTCTGACGGTGGAATGTTCTTTTACGTCTGCTTAGACGAGATCTATTTCCTTTGCCTTCAGTATCGGTGGTATCGCCTTCCTCAGATGATGTATATCCCTGTCTTTTGGGAGTAGATCTATTCATCATCTGCATATTACTAGCTGTTAACTGTTTATTTATGCAGTCTTGATTCTCCTGAATGTTTTCCAATTCTAATTGGATGGTTTCTTCAGCTGCTCTCCGTTCTGCTTCTGCCACTGCCTCTGTCGCTTTTCTTTCCGCTTCGGCCGCTGCCATTGCCGCCTTTCTTTCTGCTTCTGCTTTTGCTTCTGCCACTGCCGCTGCCGCCTTTGCCTCTGCCGCTGCCTCTGCCGCTGCCGCTTTTCTTTCTGCTTCTGCAGCTACCACTGCTGCTTTCTTTCTGTCTTCTATGCGTTTTTTCTTTACTTGCTCTTCTTGGACTCGTGTCAGGCGGAGTTGTTCATCAAATTTGGCCTGATTCGCAGCCCTCATTTCCACATCGATGGCATCCAACACAAGCTTGGTTCCTTCACTATTAGGGCTAAGTCCCTCTAACCTTCTCCTCAACTCGTCATCACCTAAAAAACGTTGATAGTCTGACAGATAGATGTCAATGGCATCCCTCTTATGCGGTTTCTCTGCCGTCGCTTCACTTTCCACTTGGGAAAAAGTAGCGTCTGTTGATTCTCCATGGGTTGATCGCTCCTCCAGCTGAGCTTTCCACTGAGCTGTTCCTTGAACCTGGAGACTCACCCGTTGAAACCAAGTCTTTACGGCAACTTGCAACGACGTGTCTTGTCTTCGTTTAGAAGCCTCCCCAAAGGCTGATAAGATTAGCCTGATTCGTAGAATTCTTTCTCTAACTTGATAAAGCAGCAATCCCTGCTCTTGAGGTCCTTGAGGTTGTTGAAACAGTTGTTCTTTTAATCGCTCTATAGAGCTGAAGAATCCCTGTGCGTATCCGGCTGCGGACCTCTTCCACACAGCTGGATCGATGGTTTCCTTGGCTACTCCCATCCGGTGTATGTCTTCCCAGGCAGCTTCTGATAAATCAAACGGGAGTCCGGGTCCGGGGAAGTTCCATTGCGACTCGACAATAGACCTCAGTTCTTCACTCGTGTATCCCGCATAACTATCTCTAGTTGACCGTTGACTTCTCGCCCAATCGATCTGGTGTTCTTCCACCGCGATCAATAACCTAGTGAGTACGGCTGCAGGAAGGATGAGAAGGGGATCCGTATAAACCGCATCCGTCATCTCTGCTCCGCGCTCGGGTGTCAGCTCTACAGTATCCTCACTACTGGAGCTGCTGGGCCGCTGAGGAATAAATTCTTGACTCCCGGGTTGTTGCTGTTCCGCTGCTTCTTGGTCCCGCTTGACCTGAGCTCGGGTGCCTATGATAGACCTACGATGTTGGACTAGCCTAGGTTCTGTTATTACTACTGGAGGGATGACCTTCCTCACAGTGGGAGGTGAACTGAACTTACGACCAGACGGTTGTACGTCTCTATCTGAGTCGCAGATAGTTACATCTAATAAACTGTCTGACAGGTTCTGCTTAGTATCAGACATGTTTATGTATACAGTTGAATGTCTACTGCTGTATTACAGTCTGAGCAAGTCTAGTAACTTAGTATTAACTGCTAGCCTAGTAATTAATTACCGATACTGCTACTCAGTATAGTAGGATATATATATATAATATATTAGAACACCGGTATGCTTATGGTATATATAACTATATAAGTATTATTACAGACTAGGTTTATCACAGAATACCGGTATAATTTTAGCACAAATATATATAAATATATAATAGGCCTATCGGGAATACCGGTATACAGTTTACAGTTTGTAGTATATATAATTCTGGACTAGAATTAATTATAAGTACCGGTATAATTTCAGCCTAAATTTATAGAAATAAAGATAATAGGCCTATCGTAAATACCGGTATATCAATTATTTTAAATAATTGAATTTCTGTATTTTAGGGTTACTTGGTTACTTTACTTACTTTACTACCGTTATTTGAGCAGTAATCCAACTGATATTGAGACCTAATTGTTGTATGGCAGGCCTACTATTTATAAATCGTTTGAGTTGATTTATAATATATATATACCCGTTTTAATGGGTTTTGTCAATGTTGAAATAAATGTTATTATTTCTGGGGAGTAATCACTACACAAAGCGGTACGCTTTCAGTGAAGTGTTACTTATAGGACACTAAAACAAATAATTCTAATTTACCTAAGTTACTTAATACTACAAATTACGTACGATTCGGGTTGAGATTACAATCTCTAAATAAACACAAAAATTTACAAAAACACAAAATACGAATTTTTTAGGGTAATTTTACAAGAAGTCTACAAACCAGCCTAACAAAGGGTTAGAAATCTGGTTATTACAACGGACAGGGTACTACGGTATTTGAAATAATAAGTAGTAGTAAATACACTGCGTTGTCCAGATAGGAAAATACCACCGCCTGACGACCTATAGCCGTATCGCTATAGGTTCTACGTTATGTATCACGGAGTGTTCCTACCTAGAAGTTAATAGAGCTAATCGAACGCAACGTGCCTATCAACCACTTTACAACACAAATATAATGTCTACACTAATTACTTCGGAAAGTACTGTACACTAAACCCTAAATTAGGTACGAGTACTTGTACAACAGATAATCAGTAGTTAAATATACTTGAACAGCTAAAAGAACCACGGCATCTGCTGGAGTGACCGATGCACAAAATCACCAGTCTTTACCTACGCCAAGCAGCCCGTGTAGTACCGGGGTTAATTTAACTATAGCGGTATGTATAACAAACACAATTACTGTAGGAACAAACTTGGGGAATGAATGTTGCGAATAATCGCATAAACCCTGAATAATAAATATTACGCTATGCGTACAAACTACTCAAACAAAATGCAGACCGAACACTGACAGACTACTATCAAGCCTAAACAAACTACGGTATATGCAGACTCCGAAATAATTAGGTAGTATACGTTCTAACCCAGTAGTACGACTTATTCTTTAATTGGGGGTTTACCTTACAGCATTCGCTGCCCCTACTTCCTAACCGTTCTTTATCGGACAAGTGATCTACACACGCTGCAATCCGCTCAGGCCTAATAACAGCCAGACAACTATCCAGCCTACAAATTATCTAAATAAAATTATACGCTACCCGTACAGACTTACGCAAACAAAGTACAGACTAAACGATGGCAGACTACTCTCAAGCCTAAATAAACTACAGGACATGCAGACTCCGAAATGATTAGGGAGTATGCGTTCTAACCCAGTAGTACGACTTATTCTTTAGTTGGGGGTTTACCTTACAGCATTTGCTGCCCCTACTTCCTAACCGTACTTAATCGGACAGGTGATCTACACACACTGCAATCCGGTCAGACTTAACAGCAATCAGACAACAGCTCAGCCTACAAATTGTCTGTACAATCTGATCAGGCTTACACGCCTTCTGTTCAATACTGGCCTACAAACAAATAAAATTTGACAGAAATAAGTAAAAATCTCAATAAAAAACCAGGGCTGCAGTCCCTGATTAATTATTAAGGCCTAGCGGTATATAACTATCAAATCGAATAATACTAATGTACTTATACGGGAAGTACCGGTTGGGACAGTTAGGTCTACGGACCTACAGAAGTACCGGTTCTGGCAGTTGGACCTACGGGCCTACAGCAGTACCGGTTCTGGCAGTTGGGCCTACTGACCTACAGAAGTACCGGTTCAAGTTTACCGGTTGACCGGTATTTTCAACTTTATTGCTTACTGCAATAAAGAAGCTATATCCTTTAATGTTCGCGCTTTCAGACCTTTGGCAGTTTAACCCGCCAAATTAAGATGTCTTCTAGATAATAAATCGCTTTTTAGCCTATGACAAGTATTTGATTCACTACACTAGTCGAAACCAATCTGTGCGCGATCATTCACCCGCTGGATATTCCCAGGAGATTGGGTTCGACGGCTTAATTTTTATTGCTATGTAAGCCTAATGTATTATTCGACTGACAGTATTATATAATCTCTGACAATATTATTCACCTTCGGGAATATTAACAGTTCCTTTAGGACGTGGCGCTTTATCTATATAAACAGAGTTATGACTTAAACTACTCACAACGATATGGCTCAATTATAATTCACATATATGGCGCATTCTTTAGGAATTGCTTCTTTAACAGACTCACTCATACACAATGCTGCACAATACTGCACACTAATCTGCCAATCTTCACTGATTTTAGTCACATATAAAAGGAACACAGACTGACTCATGTAGGGTCTATCAAATAACATTAGATTCACTTCAAACCACTTTAACATAAGTCACAATAGTTATTGGTAACCTTTCTCTCTTACCTTCGGTATATCAAGAATATTGGGTTTTCGGGGTTATTTCTCGTTATTCCAATATAATAATTCATCAACAAATATAATGAATAACCGACAACAAATAGCAGTATACAGTATCGATTGAGCAGGTAAATTTTAGCAGTTTCAGCAGTTATTAAAAGCCGTGTGTCAGCAGTGATTACGAAATTGCAGTTAAAGGATATATGTCCTTATAATTAAGCCTACTAGTGTAAGACTAAAAACTGAAAACACGGAGGTGCCAAAAGCCGGTTCTTAGGCTCTGGGCAAAAACATAACACTGAACTACTGAGTTTCTGTATACACCTCCAACACAGAGACAACAAACGCTCTGATTGGTCAACCTGAACAACGAGAGAACAAAGAAACAAAGAAACGTCGACGTGGCAATATCAGCTGCTAGCCGTCGTCATGGTAGCGACACTGTTTTCAAAAGTATCCAGCTATTGCGTCACGAGATTGTGGATTATGTCCTCTAAAGTACAAATACAGTACAAATACATAAGAAATGACTTTTATGTCCTCTAAAACACCAGTACAGCAAGGACACGGCCTCTTTATGCCTGGCAAACCAACTACAGAGTACTTTAAGGGAAAATAACCGGCTAATTACGCAAAAGCTTTTACGGCGTCCTATGACGATTATACCATACTGCATCTTGTTTTAATTTTATTACACACTGTCTCCAGTAAAGTTAAACAAATTAAGTATACTCAATCAAAAGTAGGTAATTTATAAATAATCAAACGCCGTTCCTTAATCCTTATTACTTGAAGACTTTACCGCAAAACCAAATAATATAAATGCTACCATGTCCAGCTGAGTTTAATAAATTTTTTCATCATAAAAGTTCCAAATTGAAATGAAAATGTTAAATAACGAGATGCGGGAACTAAAGACTGGAGCTTTGCACCTTTGAAGTTTGAAGAAAGTAATGATTCATTTGCATCAGCAGGAACTAATGAAGCGGAACATGACTTCCTGGCCTGTTTGATGTATTACATATAGTAACACAGCGACAGTCACACAATGACGAGGTTAAGTGCTTGATCCCCATCACCTGGGATTCACACGTTCTACCTAGACAACTATCACGTTTTAATCACGTCCTCACAACCACTGGTGAACTTTAGACACATCGACATCACCAGCCAGCCCTCACCTAAAACCCGCACCCCATCTCAAGGAAAAATATGCAACATCCAATGCATTACTGTATGATTTCTAGACCTTGAGCAGTTACCCAAACATCACATCTTTGGCATTTGTGTTTACTTTTGATTGATTACTAAATTTAATTATTGTATTGCCTTCAGATTATCTTAATCAATATTTGAAATAATAATATTTATTTTGTTAATATATTATATTATACAATTACAATCACTTTAGTATAAATTCCTTTCAATAATTATGAAACACTTTATTGATTCTTACATCACTTGTGGCAGTTGGTTATGGTTTGAGTTGCCACAGTTCTGATTCAGATGGAAATATGGAAATATGGACAGATGAATGCGTACGATGTGTTGTAATTCTTCAGCAATAAATGTTAGACTTTCGGTACAAGTGTAGTAGTATGGAAGGGGACAGACATGATGGATTAGGTTTAATATGGGCCGATCCACTAACTACAACTAATAAAATCGGCAATTGTCCGGTCACGCCCGGATGATCTAGGGAATCAATAGGGTTGGTGCGCGAAAAAATTGTTGGGCTAGAAACAATCGAATAAGGGGTGACAAGGTTCCCTGAATCGAGTGGCGGCGTGTGTGATTTTTGTAAAAACATGAAGAATCGGTCGAAATGGCGGGTTTAAGTATAAGTAAGCCTGGGAAGCCAATTTTGAAAATCGGCTGTGATTGGCTGTTACATATTTGACATGACGTCACTTAGCAGTACTCAGATAATTTCTTATATTGTTTTCTATGGTTTGATTTTCGATCGATTTAAATACACATTTAATCTACATAATTGTAAGGTTCAATAATTTTCGTGCACAATAAAGTCAATTGATTAAGATTAATTAAGAAAACAATATGAACAATGTGAAATAAATTCGAAATATAATTTTACCTTTAGACAAATGTTTAATTTACAAATTGTATAATTAATATTACAAAATTGATTGCATAAGTTATATCTATGTAACTTTAATATATATACCAGTCACCACAAAAGGTTAAGCAAATAAGGCTGACTGACTAAAGGTCATTCAACAATATTTAATGTTTAAAGTTTAAAGTTTAGAGTTTAATGATTGTCAATTAATGAGTTTTTAATGATCGTTCATTAATAATTAGTTATAGCATTGATAACAGATATAATTGCATATGCAGATATGATAACTGATCTGACAGCGCAGTAAGCTGTATATCGTACAGCAGTAGAGTAGGCCTAGGTAGTAGTCCTATATATCCCTGTTTGAATATCCCGCTCTCATGTTGACCCAATAATTCGTGTTGTTAGGTCACTACAAGTTCATCAATAATTTGATATGGTTCGCTCTACAATCATTTCTCACCTGGCTTATATCAATTGAAATCGGAGAGTCAAGCGCGTCTTTTAACACTACAAACACTTATCAATAATACTGTTTGCAATTTTGCACACTTGGTAGATTGCCTGACCCCGTATGCAAGAACTAATCAACTCAGCCCTAGCCACCTATTGCATTGCAGTATCGGAGTAGGCCTATTGCTTTATTGTTGCTTAAGTTCATTACGTTGAGTAAATCTACCGCTGTACAACTCTTATGCTACCGGTGACCAGTACACATTTAAACTTAATGAACTTAAAGCTGCAATACAGCAATACTCCGATACTGCAATGCAATAGGTTTATAGGGCTGAGTGGTTCAATACTATTTGCATACCGTTCAGGCAAACTGCGAGTTTATAATTGTGAATTGATTCATTTTATCAATAATATTTTCATCATCATGAATTTAATGAATTCTATTGCTAAAATACGCGCAAGACACTCTGTTTTCACATGTGATGAAATGATTAAGATTAAATGTAACTTTGAATGGATCCAAAATTACCCTCCTTAGAAAACAATATAAGAAATTGTCTGAGCACTGTGTAGTGACGTCAAATATGTAGAAGCTAATCACAGCCGATTTCAAAATCATTTTGACTTCCCGCGCTTACTCAAACCAACCATTTCGAACGTTTCCTCGTGATTTTATTAAAAACACACCCCGCCACTCGATTCAGGGCACCTCGTTACCCCTTATACCTCCCGCAAGTAGGCCCATTAATTAATTTATTACTGTAAAGACAGCTATAGATGGTCACTGCTGCTTGAACTCTAAGGTCGAACACATCTCTTCGAAATGATAAAAACACAAGCCAGGTACTAGCTGTTTGTTTGGCATTATGTTATAAAGTGCACTGCTGTTGGCTTTAGGATGGCAATATTCATAGATCAGTATTAGTTACAGTATTACTCTCTCACTATCTGTGTGTTTGTAATAGAAATTACTGTAGCCAGCTGTTATCGCCTCTGTCGAAATCCAATGTAAATATTTATTAGATAACTGAGTGTGGGGCGAGCCACGAAGTGATCGAATCCTTAGCATATGGGTCCCATTAACGAGTTGTCGTCGTCGTCGTCGTCGTCGACGTCGTAAATTTTTGATCGCTAATAACTCGGTTATTCCTTGATGAAATTAAACGAAACTTGGTATGTATGTAGTCCGTCAAAAGCTTAGTAAGAATCTGAAGTTTGGTCAAAAACGAACGAATACAACGAGTTTACAGTGGATATGAGTGTCCATCTGCCATAAATCAGCATAAATCATAAATCACTCTCACAGTTTCGAGTTAGAAAGGTTTTTATAGTTAAAGTTAAATAGTTATAAAAATTATTTTAAGACAAAACAGGACGAGCGCAACAAGGCTAATGAAGGAGAAGAGTATTGTAAAACTAAAAATGTCATACTTAACTTAAATAGCCCTAGTTAGAAGGTTTACAAATGACAGTTAAAGTTTATAAGGGCAAACTGAAATGGATCTCTCTTTTTACAACTAGTTTGTCACAAACTGAGGCTTCGCCTTTGCTCATATTTTTTTCGTATATATGATAGAGATTAGTATAATGTACTTTCTAATATAAGCTCTCATGCTGCGCGAAGGCCCCACGAACGAGTATCTCAACTGATTATGATTAATGGCCTTAAATTTCATTTCCACTCATTTTAATTTTGAATATCTCGTGATTTATAAAATGTAAAAATTGTGATACACCGTTCAAAAGATAAATTAATGAGATTTGTTGATTGACTCCTTCTCTGTAATGTTTTAATTTCAGTTTTAATTAATTTGGTAGTTGGCAGTTATTATTATTAATATAATTATTAATGTGTATCAATAACTTGGTATTCTATACATACAGTAGTAATTATTATTAATGTGTATCAATAACTTGGTATTCTATACATACAGCAGTAATTATTATTAATGTAATTATTAATGTGTATCAATAACTTGGTATTCTATACATACAGTAGTAATTATTATTAATGTGTATCAATAACTTGGTATTCTATACATACAGCAGTAATTATTATTAATGTGTATCAATAACTTGGTATTCTATACATACAGCAGTAATTATTATTAATATAATTATTAATGTGTATCAATAACTTGGTATTCTATACGTACAGCAGTAATTATTATTAATGTAATTATTAATGTGTATCAATAACTTGGTATTCTATACAAACAGCAGTAATTATTAATGTGTATCAATAACTTGGTATTCTATACATACAGCAGTAATTATTATTAATGTGTATCAATAACTTGGTATTCTATACATACAGCAGTAATTATTATTAATGTGTATCAATAACTTGGTATTCTATACATACAGCAGTAATTATTATTAATGTAATTATTAATGTATATCAATAACTTGGTATTCTATACATACAGCAGTAATTATTATTAATGTGTATCAATAACTTGGTATTCTATACAAACAGCAGTAATTATTATTAATGTGTATCAATAACTTGGTATTCTATACATACAGCAGTAATTATTATTAATGTAATTATTAATGTGTATCAATAACTTGGTATTCTATACATACAGCAGTAATTATTATTAATGTAATTATTAATGTGTATCAATAACTTGGTATTCTATACATACAGCAGTAATTATTATTAATGTAATTATTAATGTGTATCAATAACTTGGTATTCTATACATACAGCAGTAATTATTATTAATGTGTATCAATAACTTGGTATTCTATACATACAGCAGTAATTATTATTAATGTAATTATTAATGTGTATCAATAACTTGGTATTCTATACATACAGCAGTAATTATTATTAATGTAATTATTAATGTGTATCAATAACTTGGTATTCTATACATACAGCAGTAATTATTATTAATGTGTATCAATAACTTGGTATTCTATACATACAGCAGTAATTATTATTAATGTGTATCAATAACTTGGTATTCTATACATACAGCAGTAATTATTATTAATGTGTATCAATAACTTGGTATTCTATACATACAGCAGTAATTATTATTAATGTAATTATTAATGTGTATCAATAACTTGGTATTCTATACAAACAGCAGTAATTATTATTAATGTGTATCAATAACTTGGTATTCTATACATACAGCAGTAATTATTATTAATGTAATTATTAATGTGTATCAATAACTTGGTATTCTATACATACAGCAGTAATTATTATTAATGTAATTATTAATGTGTATCAATAACTTGGTATTCTATACATACAGCAGTAATTATTATTAATGTAATTATTAATGTGTATCAATAACTTGGTATTCTATACATACAGCAGTAATTATTATTAATGTAATTATTAATGTGTATCAATAACTTGGTATTCTATACATACAGCAGTAATTATTATTAATGTGTATCAATAACTTGGTATTCTATACATACAGCAGTAATTATTATTAATGTGTATCAATAACTTGGTATTCTATACATACAGCAGTAATTATTATTAATGTGTATCAATAACTTGGTATTCTATACATACAGCAGTAATTATTATTAATGTAATTATTAATGTGTATCAATAACTTGGTATTCTATACATACAGCAGTAATTATTATTAATGTAATTATTAAAGTGTATCAATAACTTGGTATTCTATACATACAGCAGTAATTATTATTAATATAATTATTAATGTGTATCAATAACTTGGTATTCTATACATACAGCAGTAATTATTATTAATGTGTATCAATAACTTGGTATTCTATACATACAGCAGTAATTATTATTAATGTAATTATTAATGTGTATCAATAACTTGGTATTCTATACATACAGCAGTAATTATTATTAATGTAATTATTAATGTGTATCAATAACTTGGTATTCTATACATACAGCAGTAATTATTATTAATATAATTATTAATGTGTATCAATAACTTGGTATTCTATACATACAGCAGTAATTATTATTAATGTGTATCAATAACTTGGTATTCTATACATACAGCAGTAATTATTATTAATGTAATTATTAATGTGTATCAATAACTTGGTATTCTATACATACAGCAGTAATTATTATTAATATAATTATTAATGTGTATCAATAACTTGGTATTCTATACATACAGCAGTAATTATTATTAATGTAATTATTAATGTGTATCAATAACTTGGTATTCTATACATACAGCAGTAATTATTATTAATGTAATTATTAATGTGTATCAATAACTTGGTATTCTATACATACAGCAGTAATTATTATTAATGTAATTATTAATGTGTATCAATAACTTGGTATTCTATACATACAGCAGTAATTATTATTAATGTGTATCAATAACTTGGTATTCTATACATACAGCAGTAATTATTATTAATGTAATTATTAATGTGTATCAATAACTTGGTATTCTATACATACAGCAGTAATTATTATTAATGTAATTATTAATGTGTATCAATAACTTGGTATTCTATACATACAACAGTAATTATTATTAATGTGTATCAATAACTTGGTATTCTATACATACAGCAGTAATTATTATTAATGTAATTATTAATGTGTATCAATAACTTGGTATTCTATACATACAGCAGTAATTATTATTAATGTGTATCAATAACTTGGTATTCTATACATACAGCAGTAATTATTATTAATGTGTATCAATAACTTGGTATTCTATACATACAGCAGTAATTATTATTAATGTAATTATTAATGTGTATCAATAACTTGGTATTCTATACATACAGCAGTAATTATTATTAATATAATTATTAATGTGTATCAATAACTTGGTATTCTATACATACAGCAGTAATTATTATTAATGTGTATCAATAACTTGGTATTCTATACATACAGCAGTAATTATTATTAATGTGTATCAATAACTTGGTATTCTATACATACAGCAGTAATTATTATTAATGTGTATCAATAACTTGGTATTCTATACATACAGCAGTAATTATTATTAATATAATTATTAATGTGTATCAATAACTTGGTATTCTATACATACAGCAGTAATTATTATTAATGTGTATCAATAACTTGGTATTCTATACATACAGCAGTAATTATTATTAATGTGTATCAATAACTTAGTATTCTATACATACAGCAGTAATTATTATTAATGTAATTATTAATGTGTATCAATGACTTGGTATTCTATACATACAGCAGTAATTATTATTAATGTGTATCAATAACTTGGTATTCTATACATACAGCAGTAATTATTATTAATGTAATTATTAATGTGTATCAATAACTTGGTATTCTATACATACAGCAGTAATTATTATTAATGTAATTATTAATGTGTATCAATAACTTGGTATTCTATACATACAGCAGTAATTATTATTAATGTGTATCAATAACTTGGTATTCTATACATACAGCAGTAATTATTATTAATGTAATTATTAATGTGTATCAATAACTTGGTATTCTATACATACAGCAGTAATTATTATTAATGTGTATCAATAACTTGGTATTCTATACATACAGCAGTAATTATTATTAATGTAATTATTAATGTGTATCAATAACTTGGTATTCTATACATACAGCAGTAATTATTATTAATGTGTATCAATAACTTGGTATTCTATACATACAGCAGTAATTATTATTAATGTGTATCAATAACTTGGTATTCTATACATACAGCAGTAATTATTATTAATGTGTATCAATAACTTGGTATTCTATACATACAGCAGTAATTATTATTAATGTAATTATTAATGTGTATCAATAACTTGGTATTCTATACATACAGCAGTAATTATTATTAATGTGTATCAATAACTTGGTATTCTATACATACAGCAGTAATTATTATTAATGTGTATCAATAACTTGGTATTCTATACATACAGCAGTAATTATTATTAATGTGTATCAATAACTTGGAATTCTATACATACAGCAGTAATTATTATTAATGTGTATCAATAACTTGGTATTCTATACATACAGCAGTAATTATTATTAATGTGTATCAATAACTTGGTATTCTATACATACAGCAGTAATTATTATTAATGTAATTATTAATGTGTATCAATAACTTGGTATTCTATACATACAGCAGTAATTATTATTAATGTGTATCAATAACTTGGTATTCTATACATACAGCAGTAATTATTATTAATGTAATTAATAATGTGTATCAATAACTTGGTATTCTATACATACAGCAGTAATTATTATTAATGTGTATCAATAACTTGGTATTCTATACATACAGCAGTAATTATTATTAATGTGTATCAATAACTTGGTATTCTATACATACAGCAGTAATTATTATTAATGTAATTATTAATGTGTATCAATAACTTGGTATTCTATACATACAGCAGTAATTATTATTAATGTGTATCAATAACTTGGTATTCTATACATACAGCAGTAATTATTATTAATGTAATTATTAATGTGTATCAATAACTTGGTATTCTATACATACAGCAGTAATTATTATTAATGTGTATCAATAACTTGGTATTCTATACATACAGCAGTAATTATTATTAATGTGTATCAATAACTTGGTATTCTATACATACAGCAGTAATTATTATTAATGTGTATCAATAACTTGGTATTCTATACATACAGCAGTAATTATTATTAATGTAATTATTAATGTGTATCAATAACTTGGTATTCTATACATACAGCAGTAATTATTATTAATGTGTATCAATAACTTGGTATTCTATACATACAGCAGTAATTATTATTAATGTGTATCAATAACTTGGTATTCTATACATACAGCAGTAATTATTATTAATGTGTATCAATAACTTGGAATTCTATACATACAGCAGTAATTATTATTAATGTGTATCAATAACTTGGTATTCTATACATACAGCAGTAATTATTATTAATGTGTATCAATAACTTGGTATTCTATACATACAGCAGTAATTATTATTAATGTAATTATTAATGTGTATCAATAACTTGGTATTCTATACATACAGCAGTAATTATTATTAATGTGTATCAATAACTTGGTATTCTATACATACAGCAGTAATTATTATTAATGTAATTAATAATGTGTATCAATAACTTGGTATTCTATACATACAGCAGTAATTATTATTAATGTGTATCAATAACTTGGTATTCTATACATACAGCAGTAATTATTATTAATGTGTATCAATAACTTGGTATTCTATACATACAGCAGTAATTATTATTAATGTGTATCAATAACTTGGAATTCTATACATACAGCAGTAATTATTATTAATATAATTATTAATGTGTATCAATAACTTGGTATTCTATACATACAGCAGTAATTATTATTAATGTAATTATTAATGTGTATCAATAACTTGGTATTCTATACATACAGCAGTAATTATTATTAATGTAATTATTAATGTGTATCAATAACTTGGTATTCTATACATACAGCAGTAATTATTATTAATATAATTATTAATGTGTATCAATAACTTGGTATTCTATACATACAGCAGTAATTATTATTAATGTAATTATTAATGTGTATCAATAACTTGGTATTCTATACATACAGCAGTAATTATTATTAATGTGTATCAATAACTTGGTATTCTATACATACAGCAGTAATTATTATTAATGTAATTATTAATGTGTATCAATAACTTGGTATTCTATACATACAGCAGTAATTATTATTAATGTAATTATTAATGTGTATCAATAACTTGGTATTCTATACATACAGCAGTAATTATTATTAATGTAATTATTAATGTGTATCAATAACTTGGTATTCTATACATACAGCAGTAATTATTATTAATATAATTATTAATGTGTATCAATAACTTGGTATTCTATACATACAGCAGTAATTATTATTAATGTAATTATTAATGTGTATCAATAACTTGGTATTCTATACATACAGCAGTAATTATTATTAATGTAATTATTAATGTGTATCAATAACTTGGTATTCTATACATACAGCAGTAATTATTATTAATATAATTATTAATGTGTATCAATAACTTGGTATTCTATACATACAGCAGTAATTATTATTAATGTAATTATTAATGTGTATCAATAACTTGGTATTCTATACATACAGCAGTAATTATTATTAATGTAATTATTAATGTGTATCAATAACTTGGTATTCTATACATACAGCAGTAATTATTATTAATGTAATTATTAATGTGTATCAATAACTTGGTATTCTATACATACAGCAGTAATTATTATTAATATAATTATTAATGTGTATCAATAACTTGGTATTCTATACATACAGCAGTAATTATTATTAATGTAATTATTAATGTGTATCAATAACTTGGTATTCTATACATACAGCAGTAATTATTATTAATGTAATTATTAATGTGTATCAATAACTTGGTATTCTATACATACAGCAGTAATTATTATTAATATAATTATTAATGTGTATCAATAACTTGGTATTCTATACATACAGCAGTAATTATTATTAATGTAATTATTAATGTGTATCAATAACTTGGTATTCTATACATACAGCAGTAATTATTATTAATGTGTATCAATAACTTGGTATTCTATACATACAGCAGTAATTATTATTAATGTAATTATTAATGTGTATCAATAACTTGGTATTCTATACATACAGCAGTAATTATTATTAATGTGTATCAATAACTTGGTATTCTATACATACAGCAGTAATTATTATTAATGTAATTATTAATGTGTATCAATAACTTGGTATTCTATACATACAGCAGTAATTATTATTAATGTAATTATTAATGTGTATCAATAACTTGGTATTCTATACATACAGCAGTAATTATTATTAATGTAATTATTAATGTGTATCAATAACTTGGTATTCTATACATACAGCAGTAATTATTATTAATGTGTATCAATAACTTGGTATTCTTTACATACAGCAGTAATTATTATTAATGTGTATCAATAACTTGGTATTCTATACATACAGCAGTAATTATTATTAATGTGTATCAATAACTTGGTATTCTATACATACAGCAGTAATTATTATTAATATAATTATTAATGTGTATCAATAACTTGGTATTCTATACATACAGCAGTAATTATTATTAATGTGTATCAATAACTTGGTATTCTATACATACAGCAGTAATTATTATTAATGTAATTATTAATGTGTATCAATAACTTGGTATTCTATACATACAGCAGTAATTATTATTAATGTGTATCAATAAATTGGTATTCTATACATAAAGCAGTAATTATTATTAATGTAATTATTAATGTGTATCAATAACTTGGTATTCTATACATACAGCAGTAATTATTATTAATGTGTATCAATAACTTGGTATTCTATACATACAGCAGTAATTATTATTAATGTGTATCAATAACTTGGTATTCTATACATACAGCAGTAATTATTATTAATGTAATTATTAATGTGTATCAATAACTTGGTATTCTATACATACAGCAGTAATTATTATTAATGTAATTATTAATGTGTATCAATAACTTGGTATTCTATACATACAGCAGTAATTATTATTAATGTGTATCAATAACTTGGTATTCTATACATACAGCAGTAATTATTATTAATGTAATTATTAATGTGTATCAATAACTTGGTATTCTATACATACAGCAGTAATTATTATTAATGTGTATCAATAACTTGGTATTCTATACATACAGCAGTAATTATTATTAATGTAATTATTAATGTGTATCAATAACTTGGTATTCTATACTTACAGCAGTAATTATTATTAATGTGTATCAATAACTTGGTATTCAATACATACAGCAGTAATTATTATTAATGTGTATCAATAACTTGGTATTCTATACATACAGCAGTAATTATTATTAATGTGTATCAATAACTTGGTATTCTATACATACAGCAGTAATTATTATTAATGTGTATCAATAACTTGGTATTCTATACATACAGCAGTAATTATTATTAATGTAATTATTAATGTGTATCAATAACTCGGTATTCTATACAAACAGCAGTAATTATTATTAATGTGTATCAATAACTTGGTATTCTATACGTACAGCAGTAATTATTATTAATGTGTATCAATAACTTGGTATTCTATACATACAGCAGTATTTATATTTATTTGAATTGTTTCTCGTTACTGTTACGTTGCAAGATTTAATAATCAGAATCCAATTTTTTCTTCCATTGTGGGGCTTTTATGGTGTTTAAAATAATATTTATTTTCTTATTTAGCGTACGTAATGTGAACCTTATGTATACAAAAACTTTATTTTACTAGAAGAAAAGATCATATAAATTTTTTCTATAGGCTGACCTGTACTTTGTTGTTGTCTTAATAAATATACATTATTTATCCAATAACATAGGTGTCTCATTGGTTCCCCCAAGCTTGACACTAGAACAATATCGCCTCCGCTTTGCAGGACATTGCTTTCGCCGTGAGGACCAGCCAGTGCATTACATTTTGTACTTTGGCAGCCTCATGGAGTGAATAAGCATGGTGGACAGCTCATGACTTTCTTGAGACGCATCTTAAAGGAAATTGGCCTTGAAGATGCGGATGATCGATCAAATGTCATGGGTGATAGGGAGTTGTGGCGGCGCAATTTTGTCGACAAGCCGGCACATCATTCTTAAAAATGCAGCTGCATTGCAGCATGCCGATCCCAGTAGTAGTAGTAGTAGTAGTAGTAGTAGTAGTAGTAGTAGTAAATTTGAAAGATATAGATTAATTAATAATATTGTTTTATAATCAATAAACTTCCGATAAAAACAAACTGAAACAACAAAAAGGAACAACGTTTTAATATTTTAGTTCTTGTTAGAATGTTTTTATCTCGCAACCATTATAAATGACAATTAATTATCACCAGAATTGTCACAAAAATTGGTTTCACTTAAAGATAAACATGGTCCCTCGACTGCACGGATCGAGTGGATGCGTATCTTTTATTATAAGAGTTTGGCACTCGGTAAAGTTAGCGCTTATTCTGAGTCCCAAAAGGCAGTTTCTTTTAAAGCCATCTTGATGGCTTTCTAGTTTATTTTTATTTTATTTCTTGTGTTTGAAATGTATTCCTCTGTTGGTTTATTGCAATGTTATTATTTTAGACTATGACCGACCATAGACCACCATGGCGGAATCCCTCCAACCATAATGCCGATGTGTTTACCTAAAGACTGAGAAGATTACCTATCTGACACTGAATGCGACACAATAGAGACCTACATTTGTGCAGCAGCAATAAGCGCCTTTAATGTACCCCAAGACACTTCTTGTAGCGCAACTTGCTGTGATGAAGACCTTCGCAACTAAATATTGATACTTCAACTTGATACTCAAATTGATACTAGGACTATCTACTTTCTTTTTGAATGTTAGGTGATGGAATTTAAAAATAATAGTTTAAAGTATATACAACTACATTATATACTATCTTCTTAAAAAAACAATAATTCAAATATATTTTCTCTTAAATATATTATTTTATTTGGCAATTAATAAAAGTACGCCTTACAGGTATCTATCGCTCGTTCCAAAATCACTTATTTAACGGGTGAATGCTACCTGTGACGTCGATAAGGCCGAAATACAGCCGACCAAACCATGCGTGCGTGTAGGAATAACCACCACCAAGTCAGCCGATCGGTATCTCTCGCCAAACGAGATCCCGTCACAATATATTTTATATATTGTTATATATTCAAGTTTCAATTATATATTAACTATTTAATTATATTCCATTAGTTATTATAAAATAAATACATGTTACTCACTCTCACACGTTCTATCAATCAAAATGATGGATGATGTTTTCTGCAATTATTTTATAAAAAACGGTTCATAATTTCGATTTAAATATCCTACTGTTAATATATTCAAAGTTAATAAGACGTCAATGATTATATTTAATTGGCATTTTAAAGTACCAATACTGTGGATGGATTTATCCCACTGGTTTTACAAGAAATACTATAATTATATTTTTGACATGTAAAATTAATTGTAAATAAATTGAATATAAGTAGAACTCCACAATACTAATCCACTATCGATAATCTATAATTTAGTTTTAGTTTTATGCCTGGAGCTGGACTGTATGGTGTGGTGTGGTGTTTGTATGTGATCCTAAAGAGTGAACATATATGGTTGAGCGACTAGTTTTAGTTTTATGCCTGGAGCTGGACTGTATGGTGTGGTGTGGTGTCTGTATGTGATCCTAAAGAGTGAACATATATGGTTGAGCGACTAGTTTTAGTTTTATGCCTGGAGCTGGACTGTATGGTGTGGTGTGGTGTCTGTATGTGATCCTAAAGAGTGAACATATATGGTTGAGCGAGTAGTTTTGGTTAGGTTAGGTTCTCTGGTCCTCTCTTTTGCAACAGCCAAGTGTGAGATCCAGCTTCACACTACAGCTGAGCAACAGGTATGAGGCTCTTGCCTCTGAGGCGGCAGATCACTGTGAGGGCTATACTGCCTTTACAGAAGCAGTTACGTTAGCAGCTGCAGAAACAGTTCCTGTATACCCTCGAAACAGGAAAAGGGCCCCCTGGACTGACAACAAAATTCAAAATTGCCGAAATGACCTTCATAAGGCGCAGAAAGAGTCCCGACTCAAACAGACTACAGCGGCCAAAGAATGCAGTTAAGGCTGCATCTAGGTCCCTGAACAGGCAGTACTCTGTTAATCTACAGGAGCTAATAAACCAACAGGTTGATGCCATCAATGATGCTGACGACAGCAGGCAATCATCCCAGGCATGGAAATCGATCAATCTGCTTACTGGGCGGAAAAGCCAACCAACCACCAAGGTTAAGGCTGAATCACCAGCCGATCGCCTCAATGGTTGGAAAGCCCACTTTGAACAGCTCCTCAATAATGACAGGGTATTGCCTGATAACTTTATAGAAGTAAAAGTGTCTGAGTCTGTACTCCCAGATATTCCCATTGGCGATATCTCCTTTGCAGAAGTGAAGGCTGCTGCAAAGAGCATTAAGACCAATCGTGCCAGTGGAGTAGATGGTGTTCCCCCTGAGGTCTTTAAAATACATGAGTGTTTAAAGCTCATCTATCCCATCATAGTAGACATGTACCGTACAACAAGAGTCCCACAAGAAATGAAAACAAATAAGTTGGTGCCAGTTCCCAAGAAGGGTAACCTAACACTCTATGGTTCTTTTCGGGGAATCTCATTGATCTCGATTGCTACAAAGCTATACAATAGGATTCTATTAAAACGCATCAGGGATCCCATTGAGAGACTGCTCCGTAGAAATCAGAATGGGTTCCGTAAAGGTCGTGGGACCATGGAGCCCATTTTGGCACTTAGAAGGATAATTGAAGAATTATCAAAAAAGAAAGACAGGCATCTGGCTGTTATCTTTGTTGACTTCTTCAAGGCCTTTGATTCAGTCTCTCGCTCACGTATGTTCAGCATACTTTCATTATATGGGATTCCTGATGAAATTATTGGATCAGTATACGATGGTTCGACAACATTTGTGTCTACTGTTGACGGTGACACAGAACCATTTGAAGTGTTATGGGGCGTCCTCCAAGAAGACACACTTGCACCATTCTTGTTCATTATTGTGGTTAACTATGTTCTACGCATGTCCATTATAATGATGATGGGGTGATGATAACTCCACCTTCTGGCTCCAGAAGTCGAGAAAATCCTGCCAAGTACCTAACTGATCTAGACTTTGCTGATGACTTAGGAGTACTCTCAGAATCATTAGAGGGAGCCCAACGGCTCCTCAGCTCATTAGAACATGCTGCTTCTAGTGTTGGTCTTTTTATTAACTCCAGAAAGACCAAAATTCTGACAGTTAACTATGAAAGTCCTCAGCAAGTCTCTGATCGGATGAGCATAAGCTCAAAGGATGGTATGCTTGAGCATGTGGACGACTTCTGTTACCTGGGATCATGGATCCGGAAGTCAGGTGAGGACCTTCGAATACGTAAGGGAAAGGCATGGGCAGCCTTGAATAGGCTTTCCAGGATTTGGAAGTCACCGAGAATTAATCGGAAACTTAAGGTCCGGTTATTTAGAGCAGCAGTAGTTCCAGTACTCCTCTATGGGAGTCCATGCTGGGCTCTAACTGCTGAGGACACCAAATCTCTGGATGGCACATTCACAAGAATGCTACGCCGGGTTCATTGTGTCAAGTACAATGCACACATCTCCAACCAGACACTATATAACATTGGAGGTGTCTCATTGGTTCCCCCAAGCTTGACACTAGAACAAAATCGCCTCCGCTTTGCAGGACATTGCTTTCGCCGTGAGGACCAGCCAGTGCATAATCTTGTACTTTGGCAGCCTCATGGAGTGAATAAGCATGGTGGACAGCCCATGACTTTCTTGAGACGCATCTTAAAATGCGGATGATCTAGCAAATGTGATGGGTGATAGGGAGTTGTGGCGGTGCAATTTTGTTGACAAGCCGGCACAGCATTCTTAAAAATGCAGCTGCAATGCAGCATGCCGATCCTAGTAGTAGTAGTAGTAGGTTAGGTTTATGTTCTTCTATCATTGTTTGTATCAGTAGCTTATCTGGTGACCTATGATTCTAACATTGAACATTGAACATTTATTTAATAATGGCGAATCAGGAGTTTAAAATATAAATAAAAAATGAACTCATCCGTGCGTGGGGCACCACAGAGTAAAATAAGCACTAAATAAAATCAAGCTAAAACAAATCTATCGAATTTATCTATTGAGGTTTACTACCATTTACTCTTTTGATATTCATTGTTGTTGTTTTTTGTTGTCGTAAAACTTTCAATACTATATTGCCAATATGTTTTTCTCAAAATCAAATTATTGGATCAACAAAATATAAGTACTGTTTGGAGCAATTAAAGTCACAACGTGCAGGGAAACGGGGATAGTTAACTAGATTAATTTCACAAACTAATACACTATTGTTAGTGACTGAGAAGGATCCTATAGAACTAGAGGTGTTGCGTGATAACATTTTTGATGTTTTAAATTGGTTAGGAAAATTATGAGGATCACCAAAGTTATATTTCACCAGATACTATTGAAAATGATGTTATAGAATGTGAAAGCCGTCAATATGAGGGAAGTCACGCAATAAAAAAGATAGAAAAATTTCTTGAGTGCATTAAATTAGATTCATCACAATTCCGGGCACACACAACACTATCAACCGGCACATTACCAAAATTCTCAGGTGATCTATTGCAATGGATAGAATTTCTTGATACATTTCAGAGTTCCGTTCACAATAATCCCAAAATTTCCAGCGTTGATAAATTTGTAATTTTGTTAGGACAACTTCATGGCGCAGCCAAAGAGTCTATTGCTGGGATTCCTTTGAACGCAGCAAATTATTCGCACGTATGGGACATTTTAGAATCACGTTTTGGTAATGCAGAAGCAATTTCTTACAAACTCATGGAAATATTTTTAACTTATCAGCCAGTCTCCACAATGAACATGAAAGAAGTACAATTACTGCATGAAAAATATAAGCCCACCATTAGACAATTGGAATCACTTAATGTGAACCCAACTAGCTATGAAGTCTTGCTCAAACTTGTTGTAATGAGTAAACTTCCAATATCATTCAGGTTGATAATGCGAAAGAAACCAAACTTCAATACAATCGGCATTGAGTGGCTTCTAGAGTACATGCAGACAGAATTACAAACTAGGACACTATGTGAGTTGGAATTGAAGACTCATGCTCAACACAAACTGGCAAGTAACACTATTTACGAAAATTTCAAGCAAAGGATATCCACATCTGTTTCTTCTATGGTTCCTACAACTGCTGCACTTGTTGCTATAAAGCCCAAAATAAGTTGCATATTTTGCAATGGCAATCATTATTCTTCATCATGCAATTCAATAAGAGATGTCAAATCTAGGCGAGAAAAACTCACTAGTGAAAAATGTTGTTTCATTTGTTTATCCAAAAACCATTTCAAACCAAATTGTCCCAAGGCAGATAAACAGTGTTTCAGTAGCAAGTCATTCAGTAATGCTGCCATTGTCCATAGCAATTCGAATTCGACAACTGGAATGTCGGACACAGCAATTCAGTTGAATCACAATTCGGCATCATTAAGTGCTCAACCACAATCACAAGTCTCACAAATAAATTCAAGTGCAATTGCCCACCTTAGTCAAGGTGTTGTCAATATGGTATTTTGTGAGACAACACAAACGTCGATAACTCGACATTCACATAATGTTCAATGAACAAGAGCACGCCACTCAAACAACTGTTTCAATTTTATTGGAAACAGCAACACTTAAATGTTACAATCCCAAGAATAAAGTGGAGCTTCATGTTTGTGTTCTATTTGATAAAGGGTCACATCGAAGTTATATTACAGATAAAGTCTGCAACGAACTTGATCTTGAAGTAGTTGGAAAGGGTTTCATTCACGTTAGTTCATTTTTGTCAAGGATGCCGAAAAGAATTCAATGCAATTTAGTTAAGTTCAATTTAATAAAAGGGACAGCAAATATTGTGGTAGAGGCCAACCTTTTCCATTTATTTGCCTTCCATTTGGTCCACAGGAGTGCCAAACACAACAATACAGTCATATTCGCAACCTTAACCTTGCAGATGACTTTCGCAGTTCGCGTAAAGAGATTGGTGTTCTCATTGGGGCAGATTTGTACAATAATCTTGCTGATGCTGGAAATGTCCGCAAGGGGCATCTAAGTGATCAGCCTGTTGCTACAAAATCTGTCTTTGGTTGGTTGTTAACAGGACCAATAGAAGAATCCGAAAATATGTCGACAGAAAATACAGCCTTAGTGGCTAGCAATGATACCTGTGATTGTACAAGAGAATTAACAAAGATTCTCAAGACATTTTGGGAATTGGAATCAGCTGGAGTTTCAACTCCTGATCATGTTCATAGCAATTTTTGTAAGGAAATCATGTTTGAAAATGGGCGATACTCAGTAAACTTGCCATGGAAAGACAATGTAGCGCCACTTCAAAATCATTACTCACTTTCACTTGGACGTCTCCAATCATTGGTTAAACGTTTCTTACGCAACCCCACACTTTATCATCGTTACAGTGAGGTTCTGAGTGACTACTGTAAACGCGGTTTTATTGAAGAAGTTAATAACCCAAATGAATCATGTGGCATCACTCATTATATCCCTCATCATTGTGTTATAAGGGAAGATCACAACACAACAAAGCTGCGAATAGTTTTTGATGGTTGTGCCAGAGACTCAAAACAAGATTTATCACTCAATGGCACATTGTATACTGGCCCTTCTCTGGTATCAAATATTGTTTCGATTATGATTTGCTTTCGCTTGTATCAGTATGTGCTGTTGGTAGATATTGAAAAAGCTTTTTTTATGGTTTCAGTCAACTCTGAACATCGTGATGCTTTAAGGTTTTTATGGATGCAGAATCCTTTAGATCAAGCCAATGATACTGTCAAGGTTTATCGGTGGTGCAGAGTTCCATTTGGATTAAACCCATCCCCTTTTTTATTACATGGTACTGTTAGTCGTCATTTATCTGAGGAAAACAAATCAACACATGTCAATGATGCTACTAGTACTGCAATCAATGTACTAGGCAATGATTTGTATGTTGACAACTTGCAAACAGGGGCAGACACAGTGAACGAAATATTATCATTGTATTATTATACAAAGACTATGCTCTTGAGAGGTGGATTTAATCTTAGGTCCTGGGAATCAAATTCTCTCCCAGCAAAACACATTATACATGAGTGTGAACAATCGATTGATAGCGTCCACAAGCCACCTCAAGTCCCAACAAATTCACATTCCTCCCATTCGTTTACACTCAATCAAATGAACACTGACAATAGCTACATAAAGGTATTAGGCATTGAGTGGTCACCAATGCAAGATGATTTCAAATACTCATTTAGAAATATCCTTCAGTTAATTGACATACTCCCACCTACTAAACGTAGTATACTCAAGATAACTGGCCGCATCTTTGATCCAATGGGTATTTTTAGTCCCATTGTCACCCAGTTAAAGGTAGTATTTCAAGAACTTATTGGATTCAACTGGGACAGTGTATTGTCACCAGATTTAAACAAAAGGTGTAAATCTTTAATTTATAACCTTGCATCATTAAATGATATTACCATTCCAAGGATTTACTTTCCAGATTCAAATGCATTTGTTTCTCATTTAGTAGAGTATGGAGAGTTACATGCATTCGGGGATGCATCTAAAAGGGCATATGCAGCATGTATTTACTTGTGTCTGCGGAAACCAAATCAAACCCCCCAATCTACACTAGTGGTTGCAAAGTCTCGAGTCGCACCTTTGAAGGAACAATCTTCATCGAAGTCTTCATCTAAGCCCCCATCAATGCCCCGTCTAGAACTATTGGCTGCAGTTTTGGCAGCTCGCTTGCTGAACACAGTTCTTGATTCTTTGCTACCACTCAAACTCACGCCTAAGTTTTTTTGTTGGTCTGACTCTCAAAATGTAATTTGTTGGATTCGCAATACAACCAAGGAGTTCAAACCATTTATCGAAAATAAGGTCCGCAAAAACCGATCCTTAACTCAACCAAATATTTGGAATCATGTTCCTGGAACTAGTAATCCAGCAGATGTGGCAACTCGTCCAATTTCACACGAAAAATTTCGTGATTGTAGTATGTGGTGGTATGGCCCATCATGGATACTAAACCCAGCTTCTGAATGGCCTTCCACTAAAAAGATAGAAATACAAGAACAACATTTACTTCAAACAACATTAGTTGTTGCAACAAACGACATTATAGAACCAACAAAACCATCAATTAATTCAGTGATAAATTCAGAGAAGTTCAACTCTTACATGAAACTACTTCGCTGTACATGCTATGTAATTCGATTCATTAATAATTTGAAGTCAAAGGTTAAAGGTAATACTAAAGAAACATATGGCCCAATAACCAGATCTGAAATTCGATCATCCGAGAAACTTTGGATTCGAGAAACTCAATCTATGAATTTAAGACTGAACTAATCTACATGAAATCAAAAGAAGGGAAATGTCCATCTCTTCTAAATAGTCTAAAGTTATTCTTGGATAAAGATGATATTCTGCGGTATAAAACTCGTCTTCAAAATGCTCAATTGAAATATGATCAGATATTTCCTCTTATTTTGCCCAAAAATTCACACCTTAGCTCCTGTCACACCTGTCACACCAATCATGTTATTCATGGTGCTTTTCAAGATACGCTAATACAACTATGGCCACGTGTCTGGATGCCAAAGGATAGACAATGTGTTAAGTCAATTTTGCTTCGCTGCGTACAATGTAGAAGGATACAAGGATAACCTTACAGACTACCTCAAGCTCCACCCCTGCCTCCATTTCGTGTTGGTCAGTTCTATCCATTCGCCAATGTTGGAATTGACATGGCTGGTCCACTTTATGCAAAATCAGAAGTGTCTACTGACAGTATGTTGAAGGTTTTTACATTTGCCTTTATACATGCCCCAGCACAAGAGCAATTCATCTGGATTTACTTAACGATCTCACAAGTAAAACATTCATAAATTCGTTGAGGCAATTCATAGCTCGAAGAGGAGTCACCCCATCATCATTATGATGATCTAAGGACATGCGTAGAACATAGTCAATCACAATAATGAACAAGAATGATGCAAGTGTGTCTCCTTGGAGGACGCCCCATAACACTTCAAATGGTTCTGTGTCACCGTCAACAGTAGACACAAATGTTGTCGAACCATCGTATACTCATCTTATTGTTGCAATAATTTCAACAGGAATCCCATATAATGAAAGTATGCTGAACTTACGTGAGCGAGAGACTGAATCAAAGGCCTTGAAGAAGTCAACAAAGATAACAGCCAGATAGATGCCTGTCTTTCTTTTTTGATAATTCTTAAATTATCCTTCTAAGTGCCAAAATGGGCTCCATGGTCCCACCACCTTCTGAACCCATTCTGATTTCCACGGAGCAGTCTCTCAATGGGATCCCTGATGAGATTTAATAGAATCCTATTGTATAGCTTTGCAGCAATCGAGATCAATGAGATTCCCCGAAAAGAACCATAGAGTGTTAGGTTGCCCTTCTTGGGAACTGGCACCAACTTATTTGTTTTCATTTCTTGTGGGACTCTTGTTGTTCGGTACATGTCTACTATGATGGGATAGATGAGCTCAGGGGGAACACCATCTACTCCACTGGCACGATTGGTCTTAATGTACTTTGCAGCAGCCTTCACTTCTGCAAAGGAGATATCGCCAATGGGAATATCTGGGAGTACAGACTCAGACACTTTTACTTCTATAAAGTTATCAGGCAATACCCTGTCATTATTGAGGAGCTTTTCAAGGTGGGCTTTCCAACCATTGAGTCGATTGGCTGGAGATTCAGCCTTAACCTTGGTGGTTGGTTGGCTTTTCCGCCCAGTAAGCAAATTGATCGATTTCCATGCCTGGGATGATTGCCTTCTGTCGTCAGCATCATTGATGGCATCAACCTGTTGGTTTATTAGCTCCTGTAGATTAACAGAGTACTGCCTGTTCAGGGACCTAGATGCAGCCTTAACTGCATTCTTGGCCGCTGTAGTCTGTTTGAGTCGGGACTCTTTCTGCGCCTTATGAAGGTTATTTCGGCACTTCTGAATTTTGTTGTCAGTCCAGGGGGCCCTTTTCCTGTTTCGAGGGTATACAGGAACTGTTTCTGCAGCTGCTAACTTAACTGCTTCTGTAAAGGCAGTATAGCCCTCACAGTGATCTGCCGCCTCAGAGGCAAGAGCCTCATACCTGTTGCTCAGCTGTAGTGTGAAGCTGGATCTCACACTTGGCTGTTGCAACAGAGAGGACCAGTCATTCCGCGGCAAGGCAGATTTCGTTGTTCTGCTAGCACGCAGACTAAGTCTTACCAGGGCCACAATAAGGTGGTGATCACTGGAGAAGGGTCGAAGTGTAAATGCATTACAGTCTTGTATAGAGCTCCTGTATTTCCTACGAAACAGAATATGGTCTATCTGGGACTTGTGGCCACTGGGTCCACTATGAGTCTATAGCTTTCCAGTTCGCTTCTTGAACTGGGTTCCAGCCGAAAACAATCCATTTCCAGAGATAAAATTCTGAAGATGGACAGAATTTCGGATAACACTATTGCTATAGACCCAGGGTGATGTAGGTGATTGATGCAGACTTGCATTAAAGTCTCCCAGGAATGTTAAGAATGCATGCTGATGCACTCCATCAGTCGGTGCTTGTAGATTGTGGTATAAATTTTCCTCCTCCTCTACAGGGGCAACACTAGTTGGAGAGTAGCACACGATCAGAACCACCTTAGGAAACTTCTTAGCCAGTCTTCCAGAACATGAGAAGTGGCAACGTATGATGCGATTAGAGATTTGGTCTATTTTGTCCACTGCTGCATGTGCAGTTGGATTCATCAATAGACCAATTCCACCATTGCCACTATCATCTGCTGACTGCAACGCGACTGCTGTCGCCAACCGCCCCCCATGTCCTTAATCAGAACCTCATCAGTCTGTCCAGTCTGCATTCGGTGCTCTTGAACACCCAATGCGCTAAGAGATAGCTTATCTGCCAAGGCAGTCAGCTCACCTTGTCGTATTGGGAACCTGAGTGTTAGGGTGTTTACTGAGGCTAGTCTAGTGACTTGCCTCAGATTCACCAATGGCTTTGTTGGTTGGGGTGGAACATGAGAGTAGCCTCCAACTCCAGAATCCGTCTCCCCATCACAATCTGGCCTCCCTGGTGACCCAGGGTTTGGGCCAGAAAGGTCATCAGGACAGGGACTCAAATAATTGTTGGCTGCTCTCTCTCCAGTAGGGGGTGAGACAGGCAGCCGGTCAGGAGTTAACTGACGCCTGTGAGGCCGATTGTGTCCGGTAATTCCACTGGCCTCTAGTGGCCGGACGTCCGCATTGCTAATGTAATCCATAGTGGGGGTTGGGGGGGCTTTTTTGCAGAGTCAGCTCTCGGGGCAAATACCACACCCTGGTTTGCCATTCCACAGGGTGGGTGTCGCAATGGAGTCAGATATGAGGCCCATCACCCATATCTACTCTGGCGTACATGACCCACCATTGGATGTTGCAGCTCATCTGCTTGGTCATGCCCTGTACCCTTGCTGCCCGGTGCAGGTCGCAGTGAAGTGCTCTCAGAGTGGACATGAGAACACTCTACTACTCCTGACCAGCCATTGGTATATCACCATCTGCCTGGTCAGGCCATTTACTCCTACAGCCAAGTATATGTGTCCTTAATCCAGGACCAAGGGCGTCCTTATCCCAGAACGAAGGGGGTCCTAGTTACAGGACAAGATTTGCCCTAGTAAGAGGGGTCTATGCAGCTACAGGTGGCACCTCCTTTATGCTGCATGGAGGTGGCAAGTTTTCTTGATCAATCACCTAGAATACCTGACCTGACAACAGACCTGCCCACAACGCATAAAGAACCCACATCATTTCACCCGCGCCCATTTAGACCATGATTCGAAAGCCTGAGACAGCCCATTCCAGAGGTAAGACTTAGCTCGATGCCTTTACCCGCCGTAAGACTGTTGATCAGGGTGAAGTGTGACGACGTCCTTGGATGCCGCAACGTTTGGGAGTTAAATATCTTGGATCCAGACAGAAACCCCACGGTTGACCTGCATCATCACAGGTGCGAGCTGGTGCTGTTTTCTAGTACTTCACTTGGTGCAAACAACACACTCTATAATTTGGTGAGTTTACCATACTAGCGATTCAGTACCGGTTAGCCCTGTAGGCTTTGCTGTCAACTGATCTGTTTGGGTTTGACGTATTTACTCAGGCATAGGGCAGCTTTTCATGCTACCGGCACACTATTTGGGCTTAAGGTAAAAGATGGTATGCTTGAGTATGTGGATGACTTCTGTTACCTGGGATCATGGATCCAGAAGTCGGGTGAGGATCTTCGAATACGATCTTCGTTGGCGGAGCCTTAGCGAATTGACACTGTTAGGGGGTGGGTCAATTTATGCAAATAGTTGTCGTCGTCGTCGTCGTCGTCGTTGTCGTCGTCGTCGTTGTCGTCGTCGTTACGATTTTGACATGCTAATAACTTTGTCGGATTTAAAGCTGCCAAGTTGAAAATTTGTAGGTATCAATATGAGCAAAAGTTGAGATTTTTGAGAGACTTTCAGACACCATCAGTGCAATGGTCTCCCGCTAGAGGGCCACATGTCTAAACATTAAATGCCCTCCCATTTCTTTGCTTTTAATCCGTTTAAGCTGAAACTTGGCAGATATGTATTAGACCATTAGCTGTGACTTTCAAAGGAGGCGAATCCATCTGCAGTTCTCCAGTCTGCCGCTAGAGGGCCAACGTGACTATTTGCATAAATTGACCTACCCCCTAACAGTGTCAATTCGCTAAGGCTCTGCCAACTTCGTGCTGCGCGAAGTCCCCACTTCGTGTACTGTAGTATGTGCTCTAATCTATTCTTTGTTTAAACGATTTCACAAATTTGAACTACTTTTTCAGGATATGAATTGGCCTTCAAGGTTTGGGCCTGTTCCAATGAAGATGTGCTGGATTTATGGAAGAGTGAAAGATTAGAAGGATGTGGGGCTGCAGCTACCAATCTACTGGCGGGAGGGAGTTACTCAAGGTTCAATAACAAATATTTCATGTCTGCATCCAGTAATGCTGCTAACTGTTCGGTCCCTGGAGCCGACTTTACTGTGACCAATGGTGATACTTTTGGGCCTGAACCCAGTAATGTCGTTGTCCCTGGAACTGGTCTTTTTGATAACCCAGGGTCCAACGATGCTTTTGTGGTGGCCACAGCTAGTAATGCTGCTGGCATTTATTCAACCCCTGGCGACAGTGCCAGTAATAATAATATTGGTAATTTAATGACCAATAATGAAATATTTGCCTCTGAAACCAGTAATGTCGGTAATTTTTCGACCCATTGTGCAAATAACATTTATAATTTAGAGACCAATAACAAATATTTCATGTCTGCATCCAGTAATGCTGCTAACTGTTCGGTCCCTGGAGCCGACTTTACTGTGACCAATGGTGATACTTTTGGGCCTGAACCCAGTAATGTCGTTGTCCCTGGAACTGGTCTTTTTGATAACCCAGGGTCCAACGATGCTTTTTTGGTGTCTACAGCTAGTAATGCTGGCATTTATTCAACCCCTGGCGCCAGTAATAATAATATCGGTAGTTCAGTGACCAACAATGGAATATTTGCCTCCGAAACCAGTAATGTTGGTAATTTTTCGACCCCTTGTGGAATTAATATTGGTAATTCAGTGATCAATAATGAAATATTTGCATCTGAAACCAGTAATACTCCGCCACATAAACACAGTTCCAAGGGAGAATCTACTCCAGTTTCTCCAGGTACAGAGGCAGTTTGGATTCGGAGTGTGCCACATAAACCGGATTTCAAGGGAGAATCTACTCGAGTTTCTCCTGAGGTGGTTGGGAGTCAGCCACACAAAACCGGACCCGAGGGAGGATCTACTGCATTTTCTCCTCCTGAAGCAGTTTCGAGTCCGACACATAAACCCGGTTGCAAGGGAGGATTTACTCCAGTTTCTCCCGACACGGTTCGGAGTCAAGGTACTGTCCCCAACACTAACAGTCACATAGATAAAGAAATAAAATCAACATACCAATAACTGATTACCAAGTTCTTCAACCCAAGGAATACAACTATAACAAACGATTCAGAAGAAGCAAGTGTTAAGACCAATACCTGTAGCGATGAGAACGAAGTTGAGTTTGTTGGCATAGAAGTATATCCTGATTGCTCACAAAAAACTGAGGAACAGACCATTGGAGAAATAATAGATTACCTATATAATCTCAATCCAAAGGAAAGACCAGGGCCAATTGTGACAACAAATCAAGAAAGATATACATACCTGAAACCAGAAACTTGGATTACAAACTGCATAGTAGACAGCTTTATGTACCTGATAGAATCACACCATGACCACACAATCGCTGCCATTTCCAGCATGTGTACTGAGAAGATGCAACGTGATAATTATGATAAATATAGCACAATTAAGTATATAGCTCCAAAATATCTCGGGAAACTATGTAGGTCAAGATCCAACGGACAAGTATTGCCACGACCTACGCTAATGTTCTTCCCCGAATTAAGAAACTCACATTTTATTCTTCATGTCGCTGACACAAACAACAAGGAAGTGTATTCTATTGATTCACTCCAACACTCTAACAATAAACCAACGGAAACCACAAAGAGAATATCACATCTACTAACCCTAATTGACAACTGTGCACCAATGAGTGAATTTAAAACCTACAAGCAGAATAAATGGAAGTTGATCACAGGCCCCACCTTCGAAAAGCAGGACAATACATACGATTGTGGAATCTACGTATGTCTAGCTTCACTTGCAATAGCACAACATGAAAGGCAACTACCCCAGATCCACAAGCACAGTAATCTGGCTAGGAAATGGATTTCGGAATGTCTTGATAGTATTAAGTTAGTATCAACAGAATATGTTACAGTTAAAACATGAACTAACAACAAATCAATACAAAGACAACCACAAAGAGAGTGATATGGAAAGCAGTGTTGATTTTCAAACATCAGAACAATTTATTGAATTTATCAAACAGAATAAGATGATACAAAACCCCAGAGATACATTTGCCAAAAAATTAACAGAACTTGGAACTGCAAGACTTACTTATTTGCAGAAGATGTTGTTCGACGATGTAAATGAAAAGATTGTTGGTAAACAATCAGGAATATCCATAACAATGATCAAACGTAGAAGTATTGACGAATTGGCTTCTGACGTCGCAGAATTTGCAATCGTATATGAAAGTAAGTCCCTAACAAATGCTTTCCGTAAACGGGTGAACGTTGGGTCAGTTGATTCGTTCAGGATCCTGCGATTATTAGAGCTTGTCACTGATCTACAACTCCAAATGAAAACAATGCAACATGAACATCAAAAACTACAAACGAAGCTGGACACCCTAGAGAAAAACGATGAAAAAGACAAAGATCGAAACTCTCAAGAAACTCTACATATTCATAGTAATACTAATCCTACATCTGAAGTTCCCAGAAAATCAACAGCAGGAAACAAGAAGCAGACAAAAAGTGGAAATAAAAAACGACATGAACAGATAAATCATCATACTAACAAAGCCAAAGTCCCAGGTATACTAATATCAGAACAAGTAGAAAAATTGGAACTTAAGCATAAAACCGAGTCACCAAAGCCAAACATTTTCAAATCGGCGAAAGAAAAACTAGTTCAGAACCAAAACATATACGAGTGTAGTCCAAATTGTGATATGAATATGAACCGACATAAGGATATGAACCGACAACAGTCCCCTGCAATAGAAAAACCAGCATCAGTTGAAGCCATAATAGATGATAAACATACATGGCAAGTCCCAAAGAAAACTGGACCACCCAGCCCAGGTATCCCAAAAACACACCAAGAAACAAAATGTCGAAATAGATTTGAGTGTCTGGACCAAGAATCTCTAATTGCTACTCTCATTCAGAAACAGTCCCAGTTCATAGAGAAGATGGAGAAAATTGCAAATAACTTAGAAGGAAAGCTCAAGTACAACAAACCCCTGAAGTCTTCCCAAGACAAAGAAACAATCATCATCTCGGGCCTTCCCCCAAATATCTCAGCAGAGACACTGGGAAATATATGCTTTAAACAAACAGGCGCCTACCCTACAAATTGCTTAATCGCAAAGGATACTAAAAAGGCAGAAAGTACTGCTCACATTGATGTACAAAAGGAGGAAGTTGCAACCTATCTCTATTACAATATGTGGCCATGGAAGAATTTACAGATTGAAGTATTGCACTCAGTTAAAGATACAAACAAATTTGCTCAAAATTCTTCCGACACTATTAATCCAATGAAGCACAACTTACCAGTGCAGGGAATTAACAGAACATGTTTATAGCAGAACAAATTCTCAGAAATCACAGGAAATGCACAATTATACTAGACAGAACAATAAAGACAGACTAAATCTTAATCAATTAGGAGTCAATTCCACCACTTCTACAATCCCAACATGTGGAACCACAAGTAATTCAAGGTATAGCTACCTGCACCAGTATTACATGAATCCCATGCTGAAGAATTCACACATGCTGGAAAGAAACAAACTGACAACCTTCCCAAGAAGGCCACCACTACTACCAACTCCAACAACTTACAGCTCACCTGGCACTTTACCAGCACGGAGACCACATCATATATTCTACAGTAGTTCTGGAAATGGAACGAGACAACAACACGAAGGCAGGAACTATTGTTTTTAAGATAACTGGTACAAAAGAAATATACTTAGAAACTGAGACGAGAACATCAAAAAACCTTAATGTCTTAACTTACAACTGTACAGGATATAAAAACAACCTAGAATATATACATTCTCTGATAACTGAAACAAATCCAACTATTCTAGCTCTTCAAGAGCAATGGCTTAGTCCACGTGAAGCACGGTTTTACTTCAGCAATGAAAATATACCAAATGGATACACCTGCTATTACACAGTAGCAAGCGAAATGTTAGAAGCAAAAAAACGGGTTAGGGGAGAGGGTGGGGTAGCACTTCTTATTGATAAAGATGTCAGTAGCTTCTGCTCACAGATAGACACGGGATCTGATAGAATTCTTGGAATCTCTATAAAGAAACTATATCAAAAAGAAATCACTGTTCTAGCTGTATATCTGCCATCAAATGGTGGAAATATATACGACAGAGAGAAATATCTTGCCTCCATAGCCACCTTAGCATCAATCATTAAAGATTACAACAATTCATCAGACATCCTGATAATCGGCGACATAAATTGTAATCCATCTCTAATCAAGCAAACTCGACACCCACAAAAGAAAACAGATACATTCCGAGACATATTCTCAAGTACTATACTTAGCGAGTGCAATCTTGATCTCATAGACACCCAGCATGAGAATCAAAGTTTATCAACATACCAATTCCACGATAAAAGAGGGAACGTCATGAGATCATCAAGAATTGATCATATTGTGTCATCCGCTGGTCTAACCTGCTTTGTTGATTCCTACAGGGTTATAAACAGAAGTACCTTAAACAAATCACATCATCTTCCTGTTTGCTGTGCGTTTTCTGTACCTATAACCAGAAAAGGAAATAGAGGCGAACAAAACCATGAAGAACTCTGGAAAAGGAGGAAAAAAGTAAGGTTTTTATTCAACAGAGCCACAGAGCAACAAGTTAACAACTACAAAAAAGAAGTCACAGAGAACATTAAAACACTGGAAAAACGACTTACAGAGAACAAGTCCATAGAAAGCACTTTAGAGAAAGCGACCTCTCAACTTATTTCAACAGTATACAAAAGTGCCACCAAATACATCCCCTTGATTCGACCTAAACGGCACATAATGAAACAGTGCAGAAGAAGAACTACCCTTAAAGACCCTGCAGATACATATTGTAAGTTACACAACACAACAGAATTGTCTGCAGTTCAGAAACTTGAGTATCTCCAAGCTAGATCACAATTAGAACACAGTGAATATGTTCACCACATCACTGAATTATTATCTTCCAGTAAATATAATAAAACTAAATTCTGGCGGAGCATTAAGAAAGAACAAAAGAAAGATGTTCCTGTATCAAACGCTGATGATTTATTTATGCATTATAAATCATTTTTCAATGGGAACAATACTGAAGATGAATGGACTGCAAGTGATACCACTCATGAATCTGCAGCAAACGACACAAAAATTAATATCACGCCAGGCCAAATCAAGGAGGCAGTTAAAAGTTTGCACAGAAATAAGGCAGCCGACGCGCATAGTCTTACCTCAGAACATCTGATATATGGTGACTCAGAAGAATTATATAATTTTCTTGCAGTCCTATATAACTCCATGAACAAGTCACACCACATGCCTACAACTTTATGTTTAACTCTCATTCTTCCCCACCTCAAACCAGGAAATAGAGATATACATACCAACGAGAATTACCGTGCTATCTCGGTGATGCCAATATTAACTAAAATATGGGAGATCCTAATAGTGAATGAAATAAAAAAGATCAGACTTAGTGATCTTCAAATGGGCTACAGAAGTGGACAAAGCACAGAGTTGCCATACATCCTAGCAAACAGATTAACAAAACATTTCAATTCCCATGGATCAAACGTGTATATTATATCCCTAGACCTTTCATCAGCTTTTGACACTGTATCTTACAAGACCCTCTTCGACAAATTGGAGAACACCAACATCGACAAATCAATCCTTCTAACTTTAGCATCTTATTACTACCAGTCAAAAGCATTTATAGCCCTGAATAACATTATATCCAGACAATCTATTGTGTTAAAGCAGGGAGTACGCCAGGGAGGGATCATCTCTGCATTCCTCTTTAATTTTTACATGCGAGACCTAGTCGAAGAACTCGAACTATCCGGGAAAGGACTGCACTTAAATAAAATATCATTTCCAATGCTGGCATATGCGGATGATTTAATTATTATGGCTAACCTCAAAAACGACGCACAGTTCTTGCTAACTACTTGTGAAAGTTATTTCAAAAAGCACAACCTGAGATTAAATTTGAGAAAAACATGGTTTGTCACAAGCTACACGAAACTTGAGATCCCATCTGGAATGATTCCACGTAAAGATGAACAAGTGTACTTGGAGAGTGGCACTGCTATCATTCAATCGAATTTTATTTCTTTCTTGGGTCTTCCTCTACCAGCAGAAAACTGGAAGTTAAGAGACCATTACACCAAGCGCATATGGGGAAATCTGCACCAATTACAGAAGAATGGGTTTGGAGCTGACAGTGTTCCATTTGATATTACTAGACTAATATGGAATACGGTCTGCTTACCATCAGCACTTTATGGATGTGCTTGCATTCCAAGTAACATTATAGAAGATATTAAAATAACCTGGTATAAAGCACTGAGAAGCATACTATCTGTCAAAAACTATGTATCCAACCAAACAATAGATAGTACATTCCTCATTCCAAATTTCGAATTTCTTCTAAAGTCAGCAAGTCTTCGCTCTAATTACAGCGCATTCAATTCTAATACCAAGGGGATCTATCTCTCTTATTACTTCCTTTCTCACCACATAGCGGGAATATCGAAAGATTTAATGCTACAAGATTACAGCAGATACGCATTTCAACTTGGAATTCCATCGCTAGAAGCGCTCTCAATTAATCAATACAAAATTAAACAGATCATTTATCAGAAAATACAGGAAGGAAAACACGACTTAATTAACACACGTTTCAGCATTCACTTTGACGCACTATATATGCAGGTAGTTTTAAATAAACCCAAGTATAATTTCAACGTAAAACATGACGTGTTAGTTGAATATTTTCAACCCAGGTTGCAAATAGTTTAGAAGCAACACATACACTGGTGTGGTACTTAGGAAAAACAATAATAGATTGTTTAGAATTCCGACCACGATCTTGGGACAAAAAATAATATATATTATATTCTGCAACCCTAAATATTTTAACGATCTTGGGACAAAATATATATTATATTGTGCAACCCTAAATATTTTATTCTATCGATAGAGCAAAGTATGTATAGTATAATATTCTGCTGTTTTATGTGTTTTGCAATATTTTATCGTCTATATATACCGGTCATGTTTTGTAATATTTATAGTACCGGTCATGTGACGTTTTATATATTTGGTTTTAACATTTTAATTCAATTAAAGCCACCGGGGCCAAATCCGGGAATGAAATGAATGAATGAATGTAGCTAGTGTTTTTTTTCTTGGCAGCTGTATTTTATTATTTTCTAGTTTAAAAAAATTATAAACCATTTAAAAATGTTATACTGTGGACAAAACAAATTTGTTCTAGAACAAAATTCATTTTTAAATATAACTCAAACATGTTGTAAACATTTTCAAAAAAACTAACAAAAACTATAATAAATAATTATTATTGCACGGTAAATAATGTATAACATTATTTAAACTATACTCCAGATATTTAATTTACTGAGCGTAATGATGTTAATGAAGAAACGATATTTAACATGTATATAATACGTAGGTTTAATTTTGAATGGAATATTATTTTTACGACGTTAATATTATACAATATTAGTTTCATTTAATGAATTCCGGTACTAGGTTAAGCATTATGGCATTTTGGTAAACAGAAATTGTTTTAATTTTGCATATTCTAGAGGAAATTAATGTTTCTTCCTTATGCTCACCTCCCCGTTATGTTACTGGGTACCCAACCCCACCCCACACCCACTCTTTCCAATATTTATTTATAACTAGCAAATTTTTTACAATTTGTATAAAATGGTCGAAGCTAGGTATTATAAGGAAGGAACTATTTCTTTTATAATATGGAACATTTTCTAGATCTACAAAACATAGTAAAAATTAGCTATATGCGTAAGATTTTGAGCTTTTTATATAATTTTCTAGAATAAAAATAATGTTCTATAACTTATTTATAAAAGTAGCAACCATTAGCTAGTGTTAATGACTTTTTGAAAAAGCATCCCCCAATTTTTTGAGATAGAATAAAAACGTATTCTGGAACATTTCTAATCATATCTACCAACAGTTGACATTTTGAAACTAACTATTATAAAAATTGGTGGATGGGGGGTGTGTATTATGTATGGATGTGACGAATATGAGAGTAATAACTATTTACATACTTGTGTGTAAAGTAGCACTTTTACAGTGTGACGATCCGAGTGGCTTTGTTACACGAACGAACGTTAGTGAGTGAGTGAAAATAAAGCCACGAGGATCAGAACACTGTAAAGTACTTTGAAACAAGTATGTGTGTAGTTGAATTCCAAAATTGTAACATTACGAAATGATTGTACATATATTATAAGTGATAGAAACTGCACAAATTAAATTAGTTGCTGTATAAAGAAATGTAAAAATGACATAAATTATGTTATAAATAAGTTAGCTTACATTTATGGTGGCATTTGGAGCCATGTTATAATAATATATCTAGGCCCTACTGGTTATTAATAGCTATACCCCGCCTACCTGTAGGTAATGCAGTAGGCCTATCTGGCTGTCATGCAAATTTCCACCCATTGTTTGCGTGGTATCCAATGACGGCGTTAAGTAGAGTTCCCTTAGTGGACATTACTTAACGCCGTCATGGGTTACCACGTAAACAATAACACCAAATACAATACTAAATGTACAGGCCAATACAATGCTGTAATGTCCTCTAAAGTTGTAAAGTGCTAAATAACAACTCGCTGTTAATACTAACAGCGTTGAGTAATCTTACAATTTCGGAATAAATTCCATTACAGATGTAGTATAGGTTTAAATGTAGTAATACAAATTACTTAAAAATTATATAGCTAAAATTGCAGTGAAAATAACGTAAATCAATGAGAATATTGTAAAAGTAGTGAGAATAGGCATAACTATTGAATAACAATAAATTGAATCCTACTGCACATGCAGCATTTGATATAATAGACCAAATCTCCAACCACAGCATCGGTTACCACTTCTCATGTTCTGGAAGACTGGCTAAGAAGTTTCCTGGTTCTGATTGTATGCTCTTCACCCACTACTAGAGTTGCTCAAGTAGAGGTGGAAAACTTCTAACACAATCTACAAGCAGCTACTGATGGAGTGGATCAGCATACATTCTTAACTCCTCCTGGTTGGCTTTAATGCAAGTCTACATTACTCATCTACATCACCCGTAGGTCTATAGCAATAGTGTTAACCGAAATTCAGTCCTACTTCAGGATTTTATCTCTGGAAATGGATTGTTTTCAAGTGGAACCCAGTTAAAGAAGCGAACTGGAAAGCTATGGACTCATAGTGGACCCAGTGGTCACAAGTCCCAGAAAGACCATATTCCGGTTTGCATGAAATTCAGGAGTTCTTTCCAAGACTGCATTACACTCTGCCCCTCTCCAGTTATCACCATCTTATTGTGACCAAGGTAAGACTTAGTCTCCGCACTAATAGAAATAAGAAATCTGCCTTGCCACGGCATGATGGTCCAATCTGTTGCAACAACCCAGTGTGAAATACTGATTCACACTAAAGCTGAGCAATAGGTGTGTGACTCTTGACTCGAGACGGCAGATCACTGCGAGGGATATACTGCCTTCACATAGGTAATTAAGTTAGCAGCTGCAGAAATTGTTCCTGTACACATAAAAAGGACCCCTGGATACAGGAATCGGTGTCGAAATGACAACCAATGAAGCAGTTAAGGCTGCAGCTAGGTAGGTCCCTTAGTACTTAGTAATCTGAACGAGCTTATCTATAAGCAGGGTGATGCTGTCAACAATGTCGATAACAGCAGGAAACAGCCCAGGCATGGCAATCGATAAACATGCTGACGGGGAGGAAAAGCCAACCAAGGTCAAGGGTGAATTTCCAGCTGAACGCCTCAGTGGTTGGAATGCCCACTTTGAGAAGGTCCTAAACAATGACAGGATATTGCCTGGTAACTTTGTGATACATCGTGGCCTGAGTCTGCACTCACACATATCCTTATTGGGTACATGCCCGATGCTGAATTCAAAAACTACTGCTAAGAGAACCAAGACCAGTCGTGCCAGTAAAGTAGATGGCTATCCCAATAATTTCGATCAGTTCAGCATGCGGGATTCCTGAGGAAATTATTGTAGCTATCAGATCACTGAACAAGGGTTCCACAACATTTTGTCTAATGATGATTGTGACACAGATATTAGTCTCTACAAAATCGGAGGTACTTCATTAGTCACCCCTAGCCTGACACTTGAAGTGTGCCGCCGCTGTGTGACAGTGCGTTCGCCCTGAGGACCAGCCAGTTCACAATCATGTGCTTTGGTGGCCTCAAGGAGTGAATAAGCATGTTGGGTAGTCCATGCCTTTCTTGAGACGACTCTTAAAGGACACTGGCCTTGAAGACGCGGATGATCTAGTAAATGTCAAGGGTGATAGGGAGTTATGGCTGCACACTTTTTTCGACAAGCCGGCACAGCATTCTTAATCTATGTATACATCAATATTTAAATTTATAATGCAGCTGCAATTCAGCATGCTGATAGTAGTATTAGTTTGCTTGTATTATGCTTGTGTTATAATGTGCTCCATAACAAATTGCTGTTAAACGCCAAAAAGTTATATATATATGTCTGGAATATATGTTAAAATCGAGCAATGTTGGTGTTATAAGGGTCGAGGCCACGATTCTAAATAAAACAAATTTGGAAAATATTTGGTCTAGATCCTCATGGCACGACCACCAACTAATGATAAATGTAGAAAATAATGGAAGTTATATTATGTTTTAAATAATATATAATACAGTCGTTCTGTTATGGATATTCAACACTGAATGTGACAGACACCATGTCATTGAGAAATCAGAATTCATCCAAGATTGAAACAGAAGTCAATGTTGGCGATGATAATGAAAGTGTGAGCTTACCGAAGGTGAGTGAGGAAAGGCAACACATTGTTGCAAAATGGTGCAACTATGTTTGCTGGTCTGGACATTGCCATGGACGTTGCTGCACCCCGCTCTTTGAACGGCACAATGGATCGTGGTGGAACCCAAGCTTCAGTAGCCAAGACTTGGAAAGAGAATACCAGAGAAGTTCATTGCCCTTGCGTCATCGCGCATTTAAATCCTCCATGATATATACATGGATTGCAACCTCCGCATACCTTATATATTTTACTGCAATGGTGGGTGTAGAAACAGGAGAAGGTGAAATTCTGATGGTATTAACATTATGTATATTACCTGTACTTATGATTCTAGTGGTTGCAGCAGTTCGTTTGTATAAAGATTTGCAGCTGGTATTACCAATTATTGTGGCTATCATAATGATTTTTTGTTCATTACTAGCACTTCAAAACCAATGCCACCCTCATCAAATCCATATTAATGACAATGGAATGGAACAAGCTGAAGATCAAACTGACCATGACAAAGGATATAACACTAACATCACAAAATTAACTCATGATGTTCATTGTGGGGTGAGTGAATGGAACGTTATGACACCTATAGGCTCGTTCATGATATCAATTCAACTACTGCTCATCCTCTACACAATGCTTCCAGTTCCAATGTACATGTCTTTTATTCTAGGAATATTGTACATTTGCTTTTATATATATTGTGACCATCACAGGCATTCTGAATCAAAAGACCTGTATATTTATGCAAGATTATTTCTCCACATATGGGTAAATGTTGTGTGCATTCATGCAAAGCTGCGACGGACAATGGAAGATCGAACAATGTTTCTACACAAGGCACAATCTATAATGGCTAGCTCTGAACTTGCCCTTGAGAAAGAAGTGAAGGAGAAATGGCTTCACTTGCTAATGCCACCAGTAGTTGCTGAAAAAATGATGCAAAAGGATGCCAGTTTGGTTTCAAGTGCAGTAATGGGGAGAAGAAAAAGTTTTCGCGATTTCCCAGTTAACCTAATGGAGAAAGTTTCGATACTATATGCTGATATAGTTGGTTTCACCAGCATGGCTTCTGGAAGAAATGCCGAAGTGGTAGTCTCACTTCTTAATGATCTTTTTGGACGATTTGACAAGCATGCTGAGCAAAATGGATGCGAAAAAATTGCTACGCTCGGCGACTGTTACTATTGTGTGTCAGGCTGCCCAGAGGAGCGCGTCGATCATGCAGAATGTTGCGTTGAGATGGGACTGGAGATGTGCTCCTCCATAAAAGAGTTTAATATCGAGTATAAACTTGCAATGAACATGAGAGTGGGGATCCACTCAGGAACAGTGCTCTGTGGAATTTTGGGAACGAAAAGGTTCAGGTTTGATGTTTGGTCTCGAGATGTGAATTTGGCAAATGTGATGGAATCAATTGGTATCCCTGGACGAGTTCATATAACTGGAGCAACACTTGAATATTTAAACAACAGGTATGAAGTTGAAGAACATGTCATAGAGGATGTAATGACAATTAAATTATTAAATGGCGTTAAAACTTATCTGATAATTAATCGTAAATCGAAAAACAAACCTTATTCAATAATGTCAATATCTGATAAGACGACTAAAATTAATACAAAAAGAGCACCACGGAGGTCAATTCTTATAAACAAACTCGGCAAGAGACGGTTACTCCATTTATTGCATCCAAAAAAAGTAAATCAATACTCGGATCGAGGTACGGCATTTGATGAAGATGTGACGACAGACTGTGAAACCCAAAAGTCTGAGGTTGCTTTGGCTATAGGCATCGTTGAGGCAGCAGTTGTTGGTGAATATGACGATAGTTCAATAGAAGAAGCATTGGAAGAGCATACAATTGACATGGATTTTGTTAGTGTACCAGTGAATAGGGTGACACTACGGTTTAAAGATAAACAACTAGAAAACAAGTACAACGTACGCTTTGACAGAGGTTCACACTGGTTTAAATCTAGTAAAATAGCTGAGACACGTAGAAGGTTCACATATCTCGACTTTTGCATTAGCTTTGGGCTGTATGTAATAATATCAATTTGGGCTTCTTTACTAAGTGGTTTTACACCGCAATTAATTACATGTTTATTGATATCATTCATATTCGAGATCTTTGTCATTATTCAACAGTCACGTTGGTTTTTTAAAGATGAAAACTATAAACCATTGATAGTGGATCTTAACCGTCGTTATCCTACAATCATATGCGATGTTATATTGTTAAGTATCCCAATATGTATAGTTTATTCAACATTCAAATGTGGAGAAGAATTATCCACAATTATCCATTCAGACACATGCAACTTGCTCTGCGTGGCCAACATGCATTCCATCAATTTCCCACAGCTCAGCTCTTGGTTGAAGGGCCTTATTTTAATTTCATCACAAGTAAGATTATTTAGCTATTTTACTCATATTTATCAAATTATTTGCCTAGGAGGTAAAACTGAGGAGACACATTCACACGACAAATATTGGGAAGCAGCAAAATATGAAATATTTCTTGATACATTTCTATTATCTGCACTGATTTTATATATTGATAGGGAATTCGATCTTAGTTGCCGTATTAATTTCCATGGTGAAGTGAAAGCTGAAGCAGAAAAAGAAGACATTATAGCAGTAAAAGACACAGCCGAGTGGCTGCTACGAGTAATTATACCCAAACATGTCTCAGATGAAATAAAAACCAAATTGACCTATTCAAAGAACCATGAAAATGTCGGTGTCATATTTTTTTCTATAACTAACTTTTGGGATTTTTATGATGACGAATTTGAAGGAGGTGTTGGATTCCTTAGAATCCTCAATGAACTTATAGTTCACTTTGATGACCTTCTCGACAAACCGAAATACAGCATAATTAGCAAGATAAAAACTATCGGTGCCACGTATATGGCAGCATCTGGGATAGAGGTAGTACATGCTGAAAATCTAATTATGAAAAATCACCTTATAACACTAATGAACTTTGTAATAGACCTGCAAAAGGTAGTAAAAGATATCAATAGCAGTGTTTTAGGATTCGAATTCAAAGTAACCTGTGGAATGAACAATGGTCCTGTGACATCAGGGGTTATTGGAATAAGCAAACTTTATTACGATATATGGGGCGATGCAGTGAATGTAGCTTCAAGAATGAACTCAACAGGTGTCACAAATGAAGTCCAGGTATCAACTAGCACCATGATGGCATTAAACACAGTGTTTGAGTTCATTTATAGAGGGTCGATATCAATAAAGGGGAAAGGGAATCTGGATACCTATCTTCTAGTGAAGAAACGAGACACACCTCTTGAGTTAGAATGCCAGCAAGATAGCTATAAATAAACCAATAATTGGCTATTCTTACTTTACATTTATTTTATAAGTAGTTGACTTTTTCACACTATTCCAAAGTAATAATTCTTTAGATGCGATGGCTTTGTATATATATAGACCTTGTGGGGCTCAGGCACACAAAATATGCAAACCTCAGCAAGGAATTGCAGTACAGGCCAAATTGGAATTGACCGACATGTGAAAACTGAGGTAATGATATGGTATAACCTCCGCTTTAATCAGTTGTGATAATGAACTTTCTATCTACAACTTATACAGAAGCAAATAATAATAATAATAATTTTCGTTTTTTTCACATTACCATCTTAGATAACAAACCTGTTGTGTTTTATAACATCTGCAGTACTATAATGCCTGCATAGTTAAAATTAACAGTGGTCTTATTCCAATGTGTGGACAAAGTGGAATTTCACAATAAATATTTTAAACTAAATTACAAATCCTGTTTTGTAGTACTACTTTGTAAGGCATTAAAGAGATAAAAACCAACCCATTGTGAGGAATTGAAAGTCGCATTTGAAGATTTATAATGCCAGGAGTCCGTTTTTTGAGGTCTAGAGAATACATTGCCTTTTGAGGGAGAATTAGTGAGTCAGTATAATTAAGTATATTGATTGCTAAGGTAAATGAAAAGGAAGACGTCTCCCACGCTGCCTCTATCCCGTTCAATCTGTGAGAAACACACTTTGAGTCGGTATTTTGCTGTAGACAAGGCTGGTAGACCGTGTATAGTCTGAGAGCATCGCTTCTTTTGCTTTGCCAGGCTAGGTGACGGACGAGAACGTAGCTAATGAAGTATTCGATCTTTGGATTTTTGCAATCGAGCGATGAGTAAATTCTCCCCACCAGGCATTTCCAGAATATAAATTTCCGGAATCCGGCAATCGAAAAGCTATCTGTATTGAACAGATTATAAAGACAATTGTTAGGTATGTAGCAGTCGAGTCGGAAGTATTGAACGTTACAGAGCGTTATATTAGACCAGGCCGGAACTGAGATACTCACATTCAAATATAGATGCCGAGCAGATGGACTGACAGCCAGCCAGGCAGTTTGAAAATTCCCTCTTGGCCCAAAAACTCCAAAATCTGGCCAAAAAGGCATTACAAATAATTAATTTACTGAAATTGATTTTTATTAACAAAATAAATTTTGAAAAATTCATTGTGTCTAGCATGTAATGGTAAAGTTATGTCATGTATTATTGTAATAATTTGTATTTTATACAATGATACAGAAAAAAAGTCTATATTATTTTTTTATATCGTTGAATGAGAGCAAGAATCGCAGGTGTTTATTTCAAGCTAGCTGGTTGAAGTTTGTAGTAATTAACTATATGTTTATTAGCTATATTTATGTTTATTAACTATATCGTTTTAAATAAATCAAATTCAAGGTGATGAGAATAATATTTAAAAGTTATTTTTAAAATTCGCAGCCATTGAGACTGTATTGACATGTCACATACACACAATCCTCCCGCTCCGATGAGTTCATTATCTCTGCGACTCAGTTCCTAACAACGGTGAGGCAGCGCCTCAAAAGATTCTCTATCCATCACAGCACTGTCATGAAATCCAACCAGTAAACTGAAAATCTCAATCCTCAACTCCCCAATTAGCATCACAGATAGGTGGATCCCCAGCACCCCGCCTGCAGTTCCAATCGCGGTATAGACATTCGTGTAATAGGCGCCAATCTTCTCTTCCCCAAAACGAGCAATTAATTGCTAATGTTTTTTTCTCAATGTTTTTTCTCAATGATTCTTTTCTCAATGTTTTTTTCTCAATGTTTTTTTCTCAATGTTTTTTCTCAATGTTTTTTTTTCAATGTTTTTTTCTCAATGTTTTTTCTCAATGTTTTTTTCTCAATGTTTTTTTCTCAATGTTTTTTTCTCAATGTTTTTTTCTCAATGTTTTTTTTCTCAATGTTTTTTTCTCAATGTTTTTTTTCTCAATGTTTTTTTCTCAATGTTTTTTTCTCAATGTTTTTTTCTCAATGTTTTTTTCTCAATGTTTTTTTCTCAATGTTTTTTTCTCAATGTTTTTTTCTCAATGTTTTTTTCTCAATGTTTTTTTCTCAATGTTTTTTCTCAATGTTTTTTTCTCAATGTTTTTTCTCAATGTTTTTTTTCTCAATGGTTTCGTCTTGAAGTCTGAGTTTGTTTTGATCGATCTCGCGCTTGTTTTTTTCTATAATTGGTCGCGTCGTGTTTTATTTTCGATGCCGGACTTTGTCAGACTATTTTTATAGGGTCGAAGCATGACCTACTATAGATACGACCATGAAAGCTGCATTCTACCTACTAAATTTAGTAGGTAGAATGCAGCTTTCATGGTCGTGTATATAGTAGGTCATGGTCGAACTTCGATCTTTAGTTGCGTTGGACAATTGCTTCAACTGCATCGATTTCAATAAATTTCGATTTCGCTTTTAGGCCCCCCTCACACGGAGCAACTTGTTTCTGCAACTTGTTTCTGAAACTTGTTGCTGGACCCCCTCACACACAGAAACTTGTTGCTGCAACTTGTTTCCGAAACTTGTTTCTGTGTGTGAGGACTCCAGCAACAAGTTTCTGCAACTTGTTTCCGCAACTTATTTCTGTGTGTGAGGGAGTCCAGCAACAAGTTGCTGGAAGTTATACTCCCAGCAACTTTTTGAAAAACTTTTATTACATTCCATTTTGATACTAGCTAATATTAGATAATTTGAGTGATGTGATATTATATATAAATGACTGGACTATGTTAGCTATTTATTCGGAAATAATTGTTATTTTCTTCAGCAACAAGTTTCTGTGTGTGAGGGGGTCCAGCAACAAGTTTCAGAAACAAGTTGCAGAAACAAGTTGCTCCGTGTGAGGAGGGCCTTTTAAATGTTTTTACTTTATTTATCATTCTGTTACAACAAACATTTTAATTAATAACAATTAATAATTAATTAAGCGGTCCTGATTGATATAATATAAAATATAAAATACAAAAGACTTAAAAAGGAGCCGAATTCAAATGATATTTAAAATTTGTAAGTATTTTATTCGTAACTCAAACTCGTAATTGGGCATCATAGACATTGACAGCCGTTCGAACAGAACGATTTTCCTTTGATTAACCCACCCCCCCCCCCCCCCCCACCCTTTCCTCACAATCATTTTGCTAAATAGATGACTGACGCGTGATAAAGACCCATGCTTGATTCTGTGAAGGCACTGTGGCTGTATGTGGGGGCGTGCTAGCATAGCATATAGCCAAATAGGTACCGATGTTTCAACAGTGGTCCGTCAATAAAAAAAATGCGTTACACATGTAGTAGAAGATCAGAAGTCCGAAAAAGAGCGCTGAAATAGGATAACCGGAAGTTGGTGTTCACAAAAATGGTGGATACAGTTGCTCAAATAGTCGAAACGTTGGGTTCCTATGGGAGCCAACGCTTAGTTCCAAAACCAAGTTCCAAAATACTTTGTAGGTTGCGAGGTACAACTGCCTAAAAGTGGGCTCATCCGGAATTTTTCAACATTTGAAAAACAAAATATGATGGTCCTAAAAGTCTCTCAATAGGGACATAAATATATTATAATCAACTATAATATTCCTATAATGTTAACAGAGTCATTTACTGCTGAAAAATATAAAAATAAAATTAGAGCGCCACTAACCTTATCATCCTCTGCAGTAGCGCTATCAAGAATGAAAAAGAATAGGGACATCTTCCAGCCATTGCAGACCTCACCAACAACGTAATCACACATCAAATCCATTGCCCAATCATAACTAATCTCGCCGGGTCGTATGTACCGCTCCATATCAGAAGTCTGAGATGATAGGGGAATCTCATTGGGTCGTAGGGAGGGCAGAAGAATCTCATTGGGCAGTTGAGACGAGCGAGCAATGTCTTTTGGAAGCAAAGGCGAATTGGCAATATCATTGGCGATAAGGGATGAGTCAGTTAGATCGTTAGAAGAGAGAGAATGCCTATTGGCTGGAGGAGCAATTTGATAGATGTTAGATGAGGTAGATGGATATCCATTGGTTGACTGGTTAATGAGGCCGGGGGCCGTATAACTAGAAGAGGGTTCGTTCAGACTGCTTGGCGGGTGAGTTAGGTTGTTACCGGTTTGATTATATGGTTGAGGCGGTCCGGCAGACGGCTGCACCATGGCTGGGAAGTCCATCTCGAAGTCGTCATCGTCGCTATAACTGGTTTCCAATAGACGCTGGATGTGATACCAAAGGAGGTCTGGATGGTTCCAAATCTGCGAACATTAGGAGGAAGTTAGAAAGAAGAAGTTAACACAAACGCGATCAATAAAACTCGACGTCTATTTAGCAAAAGCAAAATTTGTCAATCAAAGATTTTTTTGTTTAAGATTTTCGCCAGAATTTGATAACCTTTTCTGTTTGGCTCATCAACTGGCTGTTTTTTATTCATGTGAAAGGGCGCATTCAACGAAACAAGCTATATGAAAACACAAAAATGTCACTTGGCAATTTTCTTCCAGATAGACGACCAACGTTCAAATTACACAGAGACACTGATAAATAAAGACAGAATTAAAAAGAACCCGAAGCCATGGAGGCTCCACTGCGACTGAATGCAGCTGAGAGCCTACTACTACTATTGGCATGCTGCAATGCAGCTGTATTATATATATTAAGAATTCTGTGCCGGCTTGTCGAGAAAATTGCGCCGCCACAACTCCCTATCACCCATGACATTTGCTAGATCATCCGCATCTTCAAGGCCAGTGTCCTTTAAGATGCGTCTCAAGAAAGTCATGAGCTGTCCACCATGCTTATTCACTCCATGAGGCTGCCAAAGTACAAGATTATGCACTGGCTGGTCCTCACGGCGAAAGCAATGTCCTGCAAAGCGGAGGCGGTTCCATTCAAGTGTCAAAATAGGGAGGAGGGGGGGGGGGACTATTGAAACACCTCCAATCTGATTGGAGACGTGTTCATTGAACTTGACACAATGAACCCGTCTCAACATTCTTGTGAAAGTGCCATCCAGAGATTTGGTATCATCTGCAGTTAGAGCCCAGGTAAAATATATCAAAGTATAATGCATCTCCAATATAAAAGAACTGGTACTACTACTGCTATAAATAAGCAAACCTTAAGGTTCCGTTTTATTCTATGGGACTTCAAAATCCTGGACAGACTATTTAACTGTCATAATTTTGTCGAATTATTGATTTCCTCAATGCGACATCATTTTGTACTAATTAATTCGCTAACGAATACAAAATGGTAGGATAAAAATGAAGATTTAATTTAAATTTAGTTAAAACGCTGACCTTGATGAGGGCTGAGAAGGCTTTGATGGGGTTGCAGTTGGACTTATCGTAGGTGAGGTTGAAAGCCTCGTAGAGCTGGCGTTGTAGTTCGGTCATACGTAGGAGAAGCACATGTTCGTGTTTCCTAGGCAACTGCGAGGACAACACGGAGTAACCCCTGCGCTGTACGAATGCGACAAGCATGGAATGCAGCACGTGGGCTCTAAACTTCATTAGACGAACGTCCTAAAAATTGAATAATTAAGAAACATATTAAGTATTATTATAAGTACGGCAGATATTGCACTATACCTTGAATGGCATTGCACTATATATTGCACTATATATTGCACTATTGCACTATATATTGCACTATAATACCTACCAATTATATAGTAAATGTTTTAACAGATTCAGGTAGTATAGGTAATGTTTTTATCATCAATAATCCGACTGACATATTTGAGGATTTTCCTAAACGTGACCAAATTCGACACCTTGCTTGACTTTATATGCAAAATCAATACAATTGTCGATCCCCGATGGGTTGCGTGTTCCAGAACGTTTTTACTTACTATTATCCCAATGGGAACAGCCCCGGTTTCAAGTTATAAAGAGTTCTTATCGTAGCGATAATGACGTTTTGAAGATTTAAATGAATTTTAAAAATTAATTCAAGAATATACCTTTGCATCAACATCAATCTTAAATTCCTGAGTGTATGCATATATGTATGTATATGTATATGTATGTATGTATGTATGTGTATATGTACATATACGGTATATTTATAGAACCATTCCAAAATTATTATTGCAATTGGTGTATAAAATTTAACTCCAGTCCAAATACATTTAATAAATACACAATCGTCTCCAGCAAAAATATGTAAGGTGTGACTGAAATTAAAATTGTCATAAAAATGCGCCACAAGATTGGGATTCCGGTGATGTAGGCCTACGTTTAATTGTACCATTTGTTAATTTCCAACTGTAAAATTATGACTAAAATATATTGAATCAATCGGATTAACTTTCTTACCCCAATGATATAGAAGCTGTGGGTATCAGTTGGATTATTGTGGGTATCAGTTGGATTATTGTGGGTATCAGTTGGATTATTGTGGGTATCAGTTGGATTATTGTGGGTATCAGTTGGATTATTGTGGGTATCAGTTGGATTATTGTGGGTATCAGTTGGATTATTGTGGGTATCAGTTGGATTATTGTGGGTATCAGTTGGATTATTGTGGGTATCAGTTGGATTATTGTGGGTATCAGTTGGATTATTGTGGGTATCAGTTGGATTATTGTGGGTATCAGTTGGATTATTGTGGGTATCAGTTGGATTATTGTGGGTATCAGTTGGATTATTGTGGGTATCAGTTGGATTATTGTGGGTATCAGTTGGATTATTGTGGGTATCAGTTGGATTATTGTGGGTATCAGTTGGATTATTGTGGGTATCAGTTGGATTATTGTGGGTATCAGTTGGATTATTGTGGGTATCAGTTGGATTATTGTGGGTATCAGTTGGATTATTGTGGGTATCAGTTGGATTATTGTGGGTATCAGTTGGATTATTGTGGGTATCAGTTGGATTATTGTGGGTATCAGTTGGATTATTGTGGGTATCAGTTGGATTATTGTGGGTATCAGTTGGATTATTGTGGGTATCAGTTGGATTATTGTGGGTATCAGTTGGATTATTGATCACAATAAAAATGTTCCTACCAAAATCACCCAAAACATTTACTAAATACGACGACGACGCAAGGTCCAGTGAAAAACGGAATATATTTGCAGGGCTAGGACCAGGACTAATATATTACGTAACGCAGTTTTGCACTCAATAAGGGGATAAAACTGGGATATAGAAGGGGATAAATGGAGGGGATAATATAAACTTCGATCATACAATCAACCTTCTACAAGTCGTTCGGCGATCTTGTTTTTAGTTAATATTAAATTTTATAGAACTACTTTAATTGTGTCAAATTTTAATCATCCCAATAACGGTGGTAATTAAATCGTCCAATCCATTCAATAAAAGGATCTAGAAATAAGAATTAAGAATATTCTACTAAATACACCACAACGCTCTTTTTTCACTCTTAAATAATATTTAATATTTTTTGAGTGAATGATTGCACCCACCTCCGGTGTGCTATCTGTGCACTGCCCGTTCTGTATGGGCCTCTCAAACATATTCGAAAATTCTTTACGAGTCCCAAGGTAGTTCGGTCTGAAACGCAAAGATACAAGTTTATTTTACTCTTAAGGGTTCAGAGGTAACAGAGGAAATAAGTGTACAGCTACGTAACTCAGCAGCAACACATCAATATAATAACAACTCTAAAGGCAAAATATAATTATTTATAAACATTTGGTAGGTAGTGTAGCGATCCAAGTGGGTTGTTCCTTGTTACAATAACGAACGCAGTGAGGGAGTTTAATAAACCCTCGAGTATCATAATCATACTGTCACTCTAATGTCTGTCTGTAGTTTCATTGCATTATTGTAACATGACAAAATGACTGATAAAAAAACATACTTGATTAAAGGGTAGTGGTAAAAAAATATCGATAATATCGCTAGTTCAAAAAACATAGAGTAAAAAAATCGAGAGTAAAAATATCGAGAGTAAAAATATAGGATTGTAGCGTTTGTAGTTAGTTGTTTTCGACTGTACAGTCTGCTATCTGTCAAGAAGTGACCAATTTATTGTATTTTTAGCTAAGCAACCATTCACTAGCACCAGTATTAGAGTAGGCCACTTACTTAACAAAGTCAACCATGCACCAATACTCGAGCAAGTTGTTCTGCATTGGATATCCAGTAAGAACTAAACGACGGTAAGTTCTTATGGATTTCAGAGCGCGAGAAACATTCGCGGAAACATTCTTAATACGATGGCCTTCGTCGCAAATAACGAGATCCGGGCCTGGATTCAATAACGCTTTGTTTATCTCTGTAATATAAACAAATAAGTTCGACAGGGACTAGGTTTAATAACGGTTTCTGCATTATTTGTATCACATGAATATAATTACGGTACCGGTACATTGATTGATAAGATGTTACAGATACAAATATAATGAACAAACCGTCGAACAGCTCGCCCTGTATGACCTCCAGCCGTTTGGTTTTGTCCGCGGACTGGTTGCTTTTCGATCGCGCACCGAGTTTCCTTTGGACTAACAAGCGGAACATCTCGTATCCCATAAGCAGTACCCCACCAGTTGTGTGCCATTGAGCTGCAGGAGGTATACAGCAGTGTATAAATATGTACCGGGGAGGCGGGATATAAAGAATAGTTAAAGGTAAAGTCTTTTGTTTAGAACGGTGATCTACCTTTACCTATAACGGTGGTTCCGGTGGATCTACTTTACCTATAACGGTGGATCCAGTGGATCTACCATACCTATAACGATGGATCCAGTGGATCTACTTTACCTATAACGGTGGATCCAGTGGATCTACCATACCTATAACGGTGGATCCAGTGGATCTACTTTACCCATAACGATGGATCCAGTGGATCTACTTTACCCATAACGATGGATCCAGTGGATCTAGCTTACCTATAACAGTGGATCCAGTGTATCTACCTTACCAATATCGATGGATCCAGTGGATTTACCTTACCTATAACGGTGGATCCAGTGGATCTAGCTTACCTATAACGGTGGATCTACCTTACCTATAACGGTGGATCCAGTGGATCAACCTTACCTATAACGATGGATCCAGTGTATCTACCTTACCAATAACGATAGATCCAGTGGATCTACCTTACCTATAACGGTGGATCCAGTGATCTAGCTTACCTATAACGGTGGATATACCTTTCCTATAACGATGGATCCAGTGGATCTACCTTACCTATAATGGTGGATCTAACTTACCTTTAACGGTGGATCCAGTGGATCTACCTTACCTATAACGGTGGATCCAGTGGATCTACCTTACCTTTAACGGAGGATACAGTGGATCTACCTTACCTATAACGGTGGATCCAGTGGATCTACCTTACCTATAGTGGTGGATCCAGTGGATCTACCTTACCTATAACGATGGATCCAGTGGAACTACCTTACCTATAATGGTGGATCTACCTTACCTTTAACGGTGGATCCAGTGGATCTACCTTACCTATAACGGTAGATCCAGTGGATCTACCTTACCTCTAACGGTGGATCCAGTGGATCTACCTTACCTATAACGGTGGATCCAGTGGATCTACCTTACCTATAACGGTGGATCCAGTGGATCTACCTTACCTATAATGGTGGATCTACCTTACCTTTAACGGTGGATCCAGTGGATCTACCTTACCTATAACGGTGGATCCAGTGGATCTACCTTACCTTTAACGGTGGATACGGTGGATCTACCTTACCTATAACGGTGGATCCAATGGATCTACCTTACATATAACGGTGGATCCAGTGGATCTACCTTACCTATAATGGTGGATCTACCTTACCTATAACGGTGGATCCAGTGGATCTACCTTACCTATAACGATGGATCCAGTGGATCTACCTTACCTATAACGGTGGATCTACCTTACCAATAACGGTGGATCCAGTGCATCCACCTTACCTATAACGATGGATCCGGTGGATCTACCTTACCTATAACGGTTGCTCGAGATTTAAGATTCCGATGGAATTCCGATAAGTAATGAACACGAAATTCTCGCCCATCGTCATCCTCGCCTATGACGTCATCGCTCGATGATTGGCCAGTGTGTTGCTCAGGCAACCATTGATTGTACTCGTTCAACCAGTTTTGTAAAGTATTTACCGGAACGATAATTAGCACCTTGTGCGTTCTGGAAAAAAATCCCGTATATTAAATAAAATGACTTGTAAATTTCTAAATAATATAAAAAAAACTATGAATTTTTAAATAATTATAATTATAACTGGAATAACTAATTATCAATCGTTGAAGATCGAAGACGAAAGAAAGGGGACTGAATGTAGGCAGACTATTATTACTAATTATTTAGTTATTAATAATTAATACCTATGGGAAATCTTTCATCCCATGATAAACCAATGAATATCTATCTGATCAGTTCCTTTAATCCCGAAAACTAAAAATTGTTTTACGATCCCCATCGGTGGTTAAAAATAAACGCCTTTTAAAAAAAGTAAATTTTCCACGACTTACCGGCTAAATAAAGGTGTGAATTTGGTGTAGAAAATAATAATTGCAAAAAAAGCTTTAAATTGATTTGAAGGATGTCTAGAGGTATCAAATCATGCCTGAAGTTCCAACATTCCATGTTACTTATGGACTAGTCTATGATCTCGCTTTGACCCAACCAATTACCGGCTAGAGTCAGTGACCTCACATCTTTCTTAAGTCTAACAGGTAGAAGCACTGTACGAAGGTAGCTCTAGTCATGGATTTCGTACAGGTCGCTCTGCCTTTCACAACTTCAAGGAGAGAAAATTCCAATGGAGTTCCACATGAAACTGTTCCAAGACCTCTCCCACCAGCACCAGTAGTAGCAATCTCGATATCAATAAAAAAGTTGTGTAATTCGCAGGCAGATGACACAAGATTATATATCTGATCAAACAATAATCATGGTATTAGCTCGAGTCTTAACATAATTTTTATACAGGAAAACAAATTCTCATGATACTTAAAATCCTTCGACTAAAACAAAACTAATAAATGCGTTGGGTAGGTGAGCAATTAATTAAATACTTCTATATCACTATCGGCCTGCTGCATTGCAGCTACACATTGAGAGGCTATGATGCCACCACCCACCGCATGCAATTTACAATTGCCTTGCTGTGATGCAGCATTCATTAAGAATGCTATGCCGCATTGTTAACAAAATTGCGCCGCCACACTCCCTAATCCCACATGACCTTCGCTAGATTATCCGCATCTTCAAGGTCTGTGTCCTTTAAGAGGCGCCTCAAAAAAGTCATGGGCTGTCCACCAGGCTACCAAAACATATATATCATGGTAATATATAACCACATACCACAGTGAGTTCTTGAACGCTTTATAATCCGCCTGCGTGCTCAAAATATATTTAAAACAATCCCGTGCGAATAAGTCAACGTAAAGACTTACCGCAATGATTTAAGTTGACTGAGATAGACATCAGTGAAGGCTATGGTCTGCAGGGTCTTACCCAGCCCCATACTGTGGGCCAGGATGCAGCCGAACCCGTTGCCTATCTTGTACCGAGAGCAGCTCTCCACCAGACAAGTGTACATAAATCTTATACCACCAATCTAAAACAAAATAAGAAAATAATTTGTAATAAAATAAGAAGAGTAAATAAATAAATAAAGTCATGTGGTGAAATATAATAAAAACGAGTTAATAGAAACACAGATTGAATATGCAACCAAACCACTAGATGACCTCCCTCCCTTCCTCACCTGGTGGGGCTTTACGACCTTAGCCAATGAGCTCCTCAGGAATATATCGGGGTCCTCCGACGGATGATTAACGTTGACCAGCACGCGACCGTATTCGTCACGTTGGTTAATAGCGTCGTCAGTGTGCAGACCGCTGTCCCCGGATTTACCTCTAAACACACATATTAAGTAACAAACTTAAAGGAAAGCTTAAATTAAACAAACTTACTGAGTAGTAATGGATGTATGTATGTGTGTGTACAACGAAATAGTGTTAAAACCGACTCCGAAAAACCGGCGAAAAATACAAACCCGGTCCCGATCCCTGAAATCCCCGAAATGCTGATCCCGTTTAAACATTACTGACCGGTAGGTATTAAATAGCGACTACTGGGAAGCAGCAACACAAACTTGCGCCAATCGCGTCTCAGCTTTTATAATAATGGCCAGTAACTCTGGGAACGGACAACATTGGATGATGGAGTGTCTCTCAACTACTCTTTAATAAGGTTATATAACTTTTTTATTATTTGTAGGTCCGCGTAGCGAGACCTCTAGTATTCACTCCGTTGATGTTATTGTTAATTTTCAGTTCAGTTTAATACGGATTCATACGGCGCAGTGGAGATGTTAGTAGAGCGTTGGACTTGGAATCTCTAGGTACCGAGTTCAACCCCTGTTTCCGGTGAATATAAACTAACCTTATAGGGCCTTGACTCTCGTCCTCGCATACAATCACATCGGAATCATCGGATTCCTCCTGCGACAGATTAATCGTCCCGCTGTTCTGCGTGTCCGACACGTCGATGTCGTCGTCGTTGCTACCGGCAACGCTGTCCCCGTCGCTGGAGAGCAGCTCGATGATATCGGAGGAGCCCAGCGAGCTCTGCATGCGGGAGTCGTCGTCCACGACAACCTCGGTGTCGACCGGGGCGGGAGCGGTGGGCGGCGTACGGCTCGGGAGATTGGAGCGGCCGCCGCCCGAGCTGAGCAGGCGTTCTAGAAGGCTGAGTTTGGGTTGCTGGGAGACGGATATCGATTGTTTGAGTTCGCCTAGCGGGCTCGGGGTCGGTGCGTGGGTTGAAGGAGGGGGGGCAGGAGGGGGGGCAGGGGGCGCGCTGGAAGACCAGCAGGGTTGGGAGAACAGCGACTGGTAGAGGGTCTCCATGGAGCAACCGGGGTCTATAACGGGGAGAGAGGGGGCGGGGGCGGCGGGGGGCTCCGCGGGGGGGAACAACGGGGTGGTGGGGGTGTACACGGGGTCGGGTGGGGGGCAGACCACCGGGACGGGGGGGTTCACACGGAGCGGGGGGGCCTCCTGGGGTTGGCGGACCGTCGCGTAGCTGAATGGGTTGAAGTCAACGCCGATAGGGGGCGCAACAGCAGCCGCCGGTTGCCTGGCCGAGGACGGGCGCCGCGCCCACCACCAGGGGATGCGGTCGGACGACGGCTGGGTGGTGTCGTACACTGGGTTGTTACCCCAGGAGGCGGACGTCGCCTCGGCGGTGTCCCAACCGACGGGGTCCATCAGCTGGTCGGTCTCCCAGGCTGGCCAATCGGGACTCGCGGAGGCCGTCATAGACATGGAGTTGGCGGTCAGTGACCCCGATAATGTAAATGGTTCAGACGATATCGGTGCTGAATCCGAGGTCAGTGACCTTACGGAGGTCATTGACCTGTCGGAGTTCGTTAACCGATCGGAGGTCATTGACCTGCCCGAATTCGTTGACCGATCGGAGGTCATTGACCTACCCGAGTTTGTTGACCGATCGGAGGTCATTGACCTGCCCGAATTCGTTGACCAATCGGAGGTCGTTGACCTTCCCGAGGTCGTTGGCCTTGCCGAGGTCAGTGACCCGTACGACCCCGCGACTGGGCTGCCGGAACGAGCCATTAGTTCAGCGAGTTTCTTGTACTGCGCGGTCTCCGCTTGTCTCCGTTGCTCCAGCAACCGTTGTTGGCGTTCCTCTTCCTCCCGCTGAGCCGCCAAGGTCCGCTCGTCAAGCGCCGTCGACTCGAACAGCGAACTGAAAGTAATAGAAGTTATAGACAACCAATATATGCTACTCCAATAATGGACTTAGCTTCAAAAGAAATCGTGAAATATTTTACTTTTACTATAATAGACCTGATGAATAAATTCTAAAGACCGAGTCAATAAGACTTTTAGAGTGAGTAGCTGGACTTCTAGTCTACCGCCACCGGTACCGACTGACAGAGTGTCTGATTTTTGACTAAACTTCAGAATCTTTCTAAACCTTTGACTGACTACATAGGTACCAAGTTTGGTTTAAATTCATCAAGGAATGACCGAGTTATGAATGGCGATCAATAATTAGACGACGACGACAAACAACTCGTTACTGAGTTAATGGTACTATGAAAGTCGCTCTCTACGTGTATCGCCCCACAACAATACAAGGATGCTACGCTTACTTAGTCAAAGTAGATGCCATTATATTATTAGTACTGTAAGGCCTAATGTAGTAATTAAATGAGATAGAATAAAACGTCTGTCCTTATCTGATCTGATCTGACGGCATCTGATCCTATAACCAATCAGGAGAAAGATATATAATATTTACCTAACTGTCTGTTAGGTAAATAGCCAATAGGGGATCACGTTTCACGTTGCCCTGTTACGTATCAGTATCATGACGTAACAGTACAGGCATACCGGTATGGAGCCAAATGCACCAAGGCATGTTATTATATATAAAAAATGCGATATAGGATGAAGGATGGCGGGTATGAAAGTTGTGTGATTGCCCCAGCAAAGATGGATTGTTTCAGATGTAAACAACTTGTAGATTTAGTTGGTGTTGAATCATTAAACATTTTTTATTAATAACGTTACAGCTTTTGCTGTAATATTTTGGTAAATCTTTCTTGTTAATTTAAAGTTAATTATAATTAATATTACCAAATAATGATACTTATTACAGTATTAATATATTACATTTAAAACATTTATTGTTACCCTAAAGGGAAGGCAGGAAGGGGTATCTCTGTACTGCCGAATACGGCGAAACACTTAACATGCCCCATATTGCCCTGATTGCCAGCTGATCTGATACAGCGGAGTGTGTACCCAGACGATGAAGGAATATGGGAAGGCGGATGGGAATTGTGGGAATCAATAAACGCTGTTTTTACATTCCAATTGAAGGAAAAGAGCAGGTTACAGAGGACAGAGGAGGGATTTTCTAACGAAAACAATACAATTCGTTGATACCATAATTGAAGTAAAGGTTCAGGTTACAGAGGCAGGCTTTTCTAACAAAAACAATAAACGATTTTGTTACCTACCAATTGACGGAAAGGAGAATGTTACCGAGGCTGTCTTTTCTAACCAAAACTAATATTATTGTCCAAATTATTTTCGTTTCTTACTTTGAAACAAATCGAATTGTTTTATTGCTACTGCTGTACCTGTACTGCCTTTACAGCTTTATACAGTTATACTAACCGAATATTCCTTCTTTGGAACGATTTCTTCGGCTTCACGGCTCTGCGAATTTTCTTCGCAGCTCGAGGACTGCGTTCCTTAACGAATGGTTTACGTTTCGCTAACTTTAGGTGCAACCCTCCCTTCGCCTTAACCGTACGCCCGATGGTAGGCTGTTTAATAGCTCCTTCAATCGACGTTGTTGTAGCATCTTCCTCAAAGCCGCGCGTTGGAGGACTGCAATCATGTTCTTCTACATCGTTCAGGTCGTCATTTAGACCGCAAACTTTTGGTTCAGTTAGAAACGTACTGGTTTCGTAATCACCCAGGGAAGTGATTACTGCGGTTCTTTGTACGTTCGGCGGAGTACCATGTCCATTATTCGTCTCGCCATCGCTTTCGTTTCTGTTTTCCCTTTTAACAATACCGGTCCTAGGCATATCATACGGGCCGGTTGTAGATTTGTCTTCGGGATGGACGTTATTGAACTCAAGATCGGTACCGGTATGATGATGGTCCGACATACCGTACCGTACACCTGCCAGTCAACAGTCAATGCCGGACTCAGGCTGTCAGGGTCCGCTGGACCTGGGACCTGGAAGGAAAGTGGAATGCAGACAGGCTGACCCTGACAGGCAGAGTAATGTCCGAATGTCGATCTACTCAATATTCAATACCAAGATGGCAGATACCGGTACGGCGGTACCGAACACCGAAACTCTACTTCTGTACTTACAGACTTATCACGAATTTCACATAGGGGGCCCATGTTGAATGACATTTTATTTTTAGAATTTTTCTTTGACTGTTTGAACTATCAGACTGATGAATTCTGGACAGTCAGATACGAATACGATACGATACGAATTTCACATAGCTGCATAGGGCAGTAGGGGGCCCATGACACATGAATGACTTTTTATTTTTAGAATTTTTCTTTGAACTGCTGAACTGTCAGAGTCAGACTGATGAATTCTGGACAGTCAGATACCTAGATGATTACAGTTCACCATGCCTGCCTGTGGCAAAACTCTATAATTGTGAAATTTGATGATTCTGACTGACATCACTCATTCAAATTTACTATATCATTTATTTACTATATACTATATGGTGGCCCATGAGTATCACACAGAAATACATATTAAATTACAACTTTTTAAAAGAAATACATAAACATTAAAAAAAAATAATAAAAAAATTAATAAAAAAAAAAATAAAAAAAAATATAAAAAAAATTAACAAGTTTTCTATTTATAAATTAGGCACAGATTTTATAAAATGAATTAATTAATTAAGCTAGTAAAAGAGTTCAGGGTCCATCGAAAAGGTCACCCGGAGAGGGACTGCCCGTCGCCATAACAGACGCCGCATTGCCCACTAGAATGGCCACCAGAATCCGCTGTAGGAGGAAGCAGAGTTAGCGGGGTTCATGGGTGAACACGTGCATTCGGGAGCCAACCTCACGGAGGAAGGCCGCAGTCTCTGGGCCGGGGCGGCCGAGGGTCTCAAAGGCCACAGGATGGAAAATGTGGAGGCCCCGCTGCTCCAGCTCGGTGTACGTCGCGCATTTCCTCCGCTCTGCCTCCTCAGCTGTGCGCCTGCCGGCGATGAGGGTCTGTTGGAGGTGGCTGGGGGCGAGGGGGTCAACTACCATAGCGTCCCAAGTAAGGCTTCGTCCCCAGCTTCAAGGGGCTAGGCTCATCCCGTCCACTCGTTTCCCGTCGTTCCTGAAGAGACCCCGGGGTTCCAGGACTGACGGGATGTCGCAGCTGACCAGTGCCCGCCTCACCAAGTTGTTTATCATGGTGTGGCGGGGGTGCCGGCCCGCACTCCTCCAGCAGGAGAGAACATGAAGGCCGTCTGCGGCGACTGGACTACACCAATGGTCACAGGTGTGAGGTTCCACCACCTTGCACCCGAGCCGGGTGGCGATGGCGATCCGGAACTGGGTGTTGGTTAGTTTCAGCCCCAACGAGGCGCAGGGGAGGGCATCGAGCCAGCAGCCCGCTGTGGGGTCGTCGACCGAGTTCAGCCGCGAGAGGTTCAGTTGCGACGCTGCGCGACGGATGCTGGCGAGGGACTCCTCGTGCACCGGGACCATCCATGCGCGCTGGACAAGCACGGTGGGCAGCGCCGAACCGGCGGGAAGGGATGTGTTGCGCACTGCGTGTGCCAACTCTACTGCTGGGCTAGGGGGGACCTCTGCAGATGGGTAAAGGCGGTTGGAGAGAGTAGCACATGCAGCCGCGGAAGCCAATAAGGCGGAGGGTGTGAGCTGTGCTGCAGAACTCAGTCCTAGACCGCCAACCCTTGCCGGGAGGCAAGCCTGGGCCCAGGCCGAGTCATCAAAGTGGGTGTTGGCGACCTCCTGGAGTGTGCTACGATGGATGCAATCAAAGTCCTGTAGTAGGGCCGGAAACCGGAAGCAGGGTGCCGTCCGCAGGAAGTAGGTCAACTGCGGCATGGCAAATGAGTTCTTCAGGAGGAAGAACCCATGGTGGGCGTCGAGGAGCGGCAGGCGGCTAGCGAGAGTCGAGAGGTTTCCTACCTTGGAGGTGAGGCAGGACTCGATTGCGGAGTCTCCAATAGGCGCACCCAGCATCGTCAGCTCGTCAGTCGGTACTGGATGCCAGCGCAAATGGTATCAAACTCTGGGCACGTGACTCCTCCGTCTCTGGCCCCAGGAAGAACACCTCACACTTCCTGGTGTTTATTGTTAAACAGCACTTCCCCCCCACCTCGATCAACCGCGCCAGATCCCGCAGTACCACCTGGGAGTCATCGGAGAGGTTCCCATCGTCCAGGTACCAGACGTTGAAGACAGACTCCATTGTCTGGATGACGGGGTTAGCGGTGTCCCCGAAGAGACGAGGGCCGTCAGTGTCCCCCTGCTGAACACCCTCGTCGGAGAAGATGGTGTCGTCGCCATGCATGAGGAAGGTCGCATCCCCATAGGCCGTGAGGGTGTAGTTGTATATGCCCGGGTACTGGTCATAGACAGCTTCCAGCATCGAATCCCGCCGAATGGAGTTGAACGCGTTGCTGAAGTCGACCTTCAGCAACACGGTACCCAGCCGGTTCTCTTCTCCCACTAGTGCCCTAACTGCATGGGCGGCAGCTTCCGCTCCCAGCTTACAGCCGATTCCCAGCTGAACCATCCCATACGACTCCAACCGCTGCTCCACCACCAGGTGTCCAACGTACTTGCCGCACAGGCGCCGGAGTGTGACCCTCACCGCTATGGGCCTACCTTAAAGAAGGCAAACAAGTTAGCCCCAAAGATGATAGGCCGGATGACTACTGGCACCTCGCCTGCCACCGTGGTGTCCACGAACCTCGCGAGGGCCGTGAGGAAGCGCTCACCCACTACGCCACTGGTTGGTGCGACCAGATCCTTGTAGATCTGGGGCCGCACCCCATTGGGGCCACCGGCACTCGGCGAGGGAAGGAGGCAATCATCTTCCGGAGGGTTGCTGGTGTAGACGTCCTCGCTGACGGCGCAACTGGCGGTGATGGGACTCGTCTATCAATGGGTTTGGACGGGTGCTTACTGCGGAGCATCTCCAACGTCTCAGGGGTATCGGGAGCGATGGAGTCCTTCGAGGAGGCCAAACGGATGGCCCCCTTCATGTCCCCATCCTCGATCTTCTCGGCCACTGCAGAGGCGAGCCGGACGGATTCTTCTTCAAGCTTCTGGCGACGGGGCCTGGAGAGGCGACACGGAGGTGTAGGGACCCCAGAACCCACTAGGGAGGTGGAACGGAAGTCCGAGATCAGGCGGTTACCTTGTGAGGCGAGGGATCGCTGATGCTTCTTCCCACCTCGCCTCGGTGCCGGGATGCAGCAGTGGCCCACAAGAAGAAGCCTGATCCAGCTGTGGACGTCCGATGGGTTCTCAAAAATCACATTGAGGATATCCGATAGCAGGTCGGCTAAGTTAGCCCTCGACGCCTTGGGAACGTGCCTCAGCTGCCTGCATGGCAAAAAAATTGAATAAAAAAATAATAAAACAAAAATTCATAAAAAAAAAATAATAATAAATAAATATAATAAAAAAATTATTATCACTCTCTGAACCATCTCCTAAAATCTGCTCTCCCATACCAACCCATCCAGCCATACCTCTGTCATCCAATACATCTGCCACTAAAGGCAACCAAACCACTATCTCTCCAACTCTTTTACCCAATGCACCAGCAACTGACAGCAACACAACCATTCCTGCTCCACCAGTCCGCATCCCTCAAACACTCCTGCATAATTCATCAATCCCCCCCGCTTATACATGCCCTTCACAGCCAACAAGACACCCATTCCCAGAGTGATCCAGCAAATATTAACTTAAAGCGCACTTGCCACTCCTGCAAAAAACCTTTCTCTACTAACCATGATGGTAAACTCCGTAGGCATAAAGTATCCTCTGGCACCTACTGTCCTGGATCCGGTTCTTTGATTGCACAAACCAGTAAACATATAATTGATGCCAATCTAAATCAGATATCCCACACACTTACAAGAACCTCATCTTCAGAAGTTCCAAATAACCTGGGAACTGGGACACCTACAAGTAGGCCTTCTGACCAGTCTCTCCAAGAAGCATTGGCTCTACTCAATGTTGTTAAGAACAGCAAGACAAGAATCCTGAAGTTTGTCCCCCGTGGGGCAAGAGTGCAGGTAGCTAAGACACTTGACGCTTGTGTCCAGGCTGTCTTATTGTCCAATGATTACCAGTCATGGTCCAAGCTCCTTCTTATGCCTCACCTTTGCTTGATGAGACCAGAAAGAGGTGGCCGTAAGCAAAGAGTATCTTTGGCTTCCCTGGTCAATCGACAATGTGCGCATTTAACTCTACACTGAATGTAGCTGAGTTTGCTGCTAGCTTCCCAAAACATAACACCTCCAAGCGACAAAAGCCACCACCAGGTGACCCTGACAATCAAGCTCAAGCACATCTAGCATCAGCAATCTCTCAGAAACTGGATGAAGGGGACATCCGGGGAGCAGTTCGTATTGCTACATGTGAGGACACTATAGCTGCTGTTGACCAACAGACTTTCAATGAGCTGCAGGCAAAGCATCCACCATGTCCTACCGACAGACGCCCTTTCCCTGAACAATTGAACCCAGAGCCTATCTTTGTCAGTACCAAGGCAGTAAAGTCAGCTATTGAAAGCTTCAACCCAGGGTCTGCTGCAGGCCTGTCTGGTTTGCGCCCTCAACATCTCAAGGATTTGATCTCAAAACGCTCTGGTGATTCTGGATTAACACTACTGTCTTCCACAACAGCTCTCATTAATGTTTGCCTAGCTGGAAATGTCCCCTTATCTATAAGTCCTGTCCTGGTGGGGGCTTCCCTGACAGCTTTTAACAAGACAGATGGTGGCATCCGTCCGATAGCCATTGGTGAAACACTACGGCGTATAGCCGCAAAATGCGCTTCCCATAAGTTAGCTGAAAAGTTTTCAGATAAATTTGTACCTCTCCAACTTGGTTTCGGGATCTCTGGTGGTGCAGAAGCTGCTATCCATGCTCTATCAGATTTCATTTCAGTAGCCTCTGAAGAAGATGTTGTTGTTAAGCTTGATTTCTCAAATGCTTTCAATACCATCCGTAGGGATCATGTAGCCGAACGCATTGCCATTGAAGCACCAGAGCTACTCCCATTCTTCCGCCTTTGCTACGAAAACTCTTCATTCCTCCCATTCGGGGATTTCCTTCTGTTCTCAGAGGAAGGATTCCAACAAGGCGACCCTGTTGCTGTTTTTGGGGTTCTGCCTGGGCCTTCACCAGCAACTTGAAGATCTGCAGGCCTCACTCAAAGCAGGATACATTGATGACGTATCAGCTGGTGGAAAGTGGGATCACATCCTTGCAGAACTTATCAAGTTCAGGTCTGCTTGTGAGCAAATAGGCCTTTGTCTTAATGTAAAGAAATGTGAGGTAACCATCTTCCATAATGATAAGGCTAGGCATGACCAGATACTGGAAGCCTTCCAGACTGACTTCCCCAACATTAGGGAAACTTTGCCCAGAGACATCCTCCTCCTTGGATCCCCAATAGGCAAGGCAGCTATCGAATCTTCATTGAACGATAAGCTTGCAAACCTCACTCTGTTCCAGTCCAGACTTAAGCTCCTGTGCAACCATGATGCGTTCTTCTTGCTAAAGAACTGTTTGGCAGTCCCTAAGCTGGTCTACTTGCTCCGCACAACACCAACTTTTGCATTCCCTGATGTTCTACGCCGTATTGACAACTGCATTAAAGACACCTTAATAGATGATACCAATTCGGAGCTTACCCCGTCTATATTCAAGCAGGCTTGCCTACCAGCTCGATATGGAGGACTTGGGATACCACCAATCTCAGTCATTGCTCCATGTGCATTCCTGTCTTCCACATTAAAGAACTGCACACTACGCACAGCTATCTTTGACATCGGCGATGCTCCTCCACTCCCAGAGCGAGCACAGGCATTAAAACTCTGGCGCGATTATTCATTGACAAATGAAATTCCCACAAACCCCTCAAGACAAGTAACTGGCTAGAGCCTATTTACCAAACCCAATTTGAGGAGCTCATTCACAGTTCTGATAATTTAGCTGTTGCCCGTCTGAAAGGCTGCCGAGCACCAGGATCAGGGGACTGGCTTAATGCTCTGCCGTCATCAACTCTTGGGCTTCGTCTCTCAGACAGAGACAAGCAGTTTGGAATTGCAGTTTCTCTCCGTCTAGGTGCACCTGTATGCTCCCAGCACATATGCGTGTGCGGCACCTTAGTTGATGAGACTGCAAACCATGCTCTTGTCTGCAAACACACCAAGAGCCGAAATGGTCGCCACCGCCTTTGCAACAACGCAATCTACCATGGGCTAATCGCTGCAGAGATGCCTTCAACCCTGGAGCCAATAGGATTATGTAGCTCATCCTGCAAACGCCCAGATGGTTCTACATTGCTGCCTTGGAATAGAGGGAAGCCGCTAGTGTGGGACTTCACATGTACACACAGATTGGCTGCCTCTTATTCATCTTCTGCTGGACTAGATGGAGCTTCAGTTGCAGACCTGGCAGAGGCTAGAAAGCTCGATAAGTACAAGGAGCTATCTAATAGTTATATTGTGCAACCAGTTGCTTTTGAAACCCTGGGTGGTATTGGCCCATGCTCCTTGGCATTTCTCCGAGAGGTTGGTAGACGCATTGAGAGTAGCACAGGAAACAAACGTGCCACTGAATTTCTCCGTCAACGAATTGGGATCTGTGTTCAGATCGGCAATGCCTCCTGCGTGACAGAATCTTTCGGTTTGGGTGAAATGGAGGGGTACAGGGAGAGACAGGGGAGACACCTCTAGACCAGACTGCTGATTTACCCTAAACGCCGTTGCTCTACTTGTTTTTCTTCAGTTTCTCCTAAATTGTAGTAGTCCTATTCTGTTGTTGTTTTCTTTTTAATGATATGATAGTGAACATACTGTATGCTTTAGTCTGTCAAAATATGTTGTTTTATCAGTTTTATCAGTTCTATAGTTTGTCAAAATTTATTGTTGCTTTATTGGTTCTATAGTTTCTCCTAATTTGTTGTAGTTCCTCTGTGCTTTGAACTTCCGCTGTGCTTTAATACGTTGATTATTCCAATTTACCACGAAAACATCGATCTCCCGTTTAATAACAGGTATGAACACGTAGCCTAGGAGTTGTCGGTCCATCAAACTTTGAGGATCATAATAATGGTTCACCAGCAACCAACAGAGTTGATCCTTAAAGTGTTGCTCAAGTCGGTGATGTAGGTCATTCCACCAACGTTCGATCTTGTTCGATGTCGATGGTCCATAAATTATGGAATCTACTGGATCATCAAACAACTTCTCTTCCTCAACTAAGTGGGCATGTAGTGCTGTAATTTTCCCGGTTTCTGTTCCACGGTCACACCTTAAGTAAACGGGGAAATAGCATTTCGTAATATAAAGTACCAATCACATACGGATCTGAGTTGGAATAAATAACTGTTACTTTCAACATCTTTCGAGAATAAACGTCCATAATTCCATAAATTCCCAACGGAAAAGTACTATTCATGTACCCACAGAGTTTGTCGTGTCCGTCGACACTAATAATGTGGAACGAACCTCCACATTGAAAGTTAACCTTCTTACGTTTCAGCTTAAATCGCGGTTGTCTGTTTGAACAACCTTCAGGGTTGCTCTCCCTCATTAATCCCGCAACAAGAGCTCTTGGAATCCGTTTACCATGGATAGTACGAACAACTTGATGCATAACTCTGTAGCCAACATCTCGACATGCACCGCCAGTTTCAGAGTTAATAATCGCGGTTAAGTTCTCCTAATCACAATCGTCTTTACGAATATAGGTAATCTCAAAATGCTTCAAAAGGACTCCAACAGTATTCATTAAAGTCGCGCTTCATAAAATTCAAAATTTCAGCTTTTTTGAAAATTTTATCTACAAAATCATTTAATGCAGCTTTCAAGAGTTCATCGTTCTTTTTTATTATATTTTTTTTTCATTATATTTTTTTTTATTATATTTTTTTTATTATATTTTTTCATTTTTTTTTTATTTTTTTTTATGAATTTTTTTATAATTTTTTTTAAATGTTTATGTATTTCTTTTAAAAAGTTGTAATTTAATATGTATTTCTGTGTGATACTCATAGGCCACCATACAGTACAGTACCACTCAAAGGTGTAACAGTACTTAACATTTAGAGGGAAATTCAAATTGGCAGGTTACTGAGTAGGGCTTTTTCAACCAAAACAATATACGATCTCATTACCAATTATTTAGGTAACCCCATCATGGTGACAGGGTGATGCAATATAGTTTTATTTCTCGCTATACAATATGTATAGCGATATGTACAATATCTCGATTATTCCCAGTGAAAAGTGCGCAAGCGTATCGCAAGCGTGCAGGTGCAACGCAGGCGTATCTGATGTGATTCCCAAGAGTTATGGCCGACCCTTTACGCAAGCGACCTACTTGAGTTATGTCACATAAATATCGCAACAACTTGCGTTAAGTCGCATAAAACTCACATGCGATTCACTTGCTACTTTCAAGCGTCATGACGCATAAATATCGCAAAAATCTACTGGTTGTGAGTTTTGTGTAATATATTGAGACCTTTGTGACAGAAAATATGATACAGTAGTTGATTATTCCACTACTGTTTGATACTATGCGCTTCCATATCATCTGCTTACTGTACTTACATTACATTACATTACATTACATTACACTCTTTAGACATAGAATATTAGACATACTGTATGAATCAATACTAGAAATGGTGGTACACCATTTTCGGACAACTCTTCGATTTATCACTCTCAGCGTTTCGAAATTGTTTGGTTTTGGCTAAAATTTGGCATATAGGTGCCTAAGATGCTATTCTACATGACAGGTTAGAAAATTTTTTTCGCTATTTAATATTAGTTAATACTTGTTAACAATAAAAAAAACTTGGTTGCGCTTAAAATCCTAAGGCTTTTACAGTTTTGAACCTAATCACATGAAAGTTTTTTATATGATAGATCAAAGATGGGGCAACATAACTATCAGGCGAAATTTTGTTAAAATAATTCTGCACCGCTAGGTGGCGCTTCAAATTTATGCTAATTTTTAGGTCTTTTATAAATAGTATTAAATTTCATTAACAAAAAATTTCGAAAAGTTGTCTGATACTTTTATGCAGGGTGGCTATCTAGACACCCACAGGAAGTTTCAGACTAATTACTCAAAAATTGTAGAAGTAGTATGGTTTTGAAGTTGGCAATTTCATTAAAAAAAATATTTGGAGATAATCGACCTTTCATTATACATAGTAATAGTACTTTCAATAGGATTCCCTAAATGGAAATTTACATAACTTGAAAACTAAAAGAGCTATTAAATAGTGGTTCTCAGATTTGGAAACACCATTCAATGGTGCATTATAATAGACCATAAAAAAAATTTCGACATATTTTGGACCAAAATGGTGTACCCCCCCCCCCCCCCCCCCCCCCCCTTAAATGAGGTGTGATTCCCATGCGATTTTCATGCACGGAATCACATGCGTAAAATAAGTTGTGAATCACATGCGTGGAATCGCTTCCCTATTTTACATGCGAATCACAAGAGTTTTATCGCTATTTATTGAGCCGCAATAAAAACGCATGACGCTTCAAAATCACTTGCTTTTCACTGGGTTATCACTATGTAAATCCTTAATTATAATAATAGTAATAATAATAATTTCAATCTGAGGTAACCCACCACTGCAACAAGCTGACAAGGGGCGAACTTACAGTTCTTGCAGGCAGATGGGCCGAACGTGACTGTTGTAGGTCTCCAGGATATTCGCATAAGGCTCGGAACAGCGAAGAGGTACTCTGTAAGATACCAGAATATGGGTATAGTTTGTTCATTCCTCAGCGGATAATCAGGTAAACGGTGGAGTGGGTTTGATCGCCTGCTCAAGGACGCTACAGACTTGCGAATAGGGATAGGGAGCGAATAGGGAGTTGGGAACGTGTGTGGCTAACCTTTGAGGTCTGGGGACGCTATATTGATGGGTCCACCCTTTACCCACTTTTTAGCATGTTATGGTTCTCCGTTTACCCCCAAAATGGTGAGTTAAATTGTGAATTCAATACGATAAAACTCAACCAAAGTTTGTGTCTATCAACTAAATACTGTATGACTGATACCCTAGTCGCCAGTCATAACCGGCCATCATTTGATATAAAATCTTCTTCCATCTTTTGGAAAGTTTAACATAACCAAATCTTGTGGGGGGTTTAATAAAAACAAATCTAGTGGAATGAAGAACAACTGGGAGGTTTACAATTACCAAATATTGTGGTTCTTGAATAAATCGATTATTTCGGGAAGCTTGAAGAAACGAAATATTTTGTGTGAGGATCACCAAAATGCCAATTCTTGTGTGTGGGGGGCATCAACCCAATAGTGGTTATTAAGCCACCCACAATAACCAATCTCATTTATAGTATGATGATAACTGTGTGAGACATTGCGGCTACCCGGATATTGGTTACCGAATTAATCTGAAATAAATATTGAAGGATTATGAATATATCCCCTTGTAAATCCATGATAAATATTCATGGGTTGAGGTTGTTAAACTATATAATGAGGTTCAAGGAAAATTCTTTCTTATCGACCCGCACAGACAGACAACATATTAGACTAATCGCAGTGTGCAAACAAACTTGAATCCACACAGACGCGGGAAGTGCAATAATTTCTGTCTCATCACAGAAAACTGAAACAGATTTCCAGATAAGGTGTTTTGAGATACTGTGCTTTACGTAACCATAAGCCTATAGATTCTATCCAATGTGCATTTTTCATCTGTTGGTCTAATACTACATTAAAGCTTGTTTGACCTCTGTATATTCGTAGTGCCCCCTAATGTTCACTTCCCAAAGTTTTTCGTCTATATAATTCGCTCCGTGTGTAAACATCACCATTCCATCTCATTACTGTAATTTTATAACAAGGAAGTTATCATTATTTAGACTCCCAGCACATCTTACCTTAAACACAAGTTATTCAGTATGATTAGAAGGTCGTGCTTTTGTGACCTTAATCGTAATGCTTAACATAAATTTAAATAACATCACAGAAAATCTACAGCAGTCCACAGAGATCGTTTGATTATAAGACGATCCGAGATATCTCTCTTGTAAAGAGCATAACAAACTATCGTGGGATCTGTCTGCTTGTGGTAGCTGCCAAAATATACAATAAAATGATTCTATATAGGATTAGGCTTCATATAGAGAAACTACTGCGTTAGAGCCAAAACGGATTTCGACCAAGTAGATCAACAATAGCTCAGATACTTGCACTACGGAGACTGATTGAAGGAATTAAGTCAAAGAATCTCCCCGCAGTTATGACTTTTGTGGACTTCAAGAAGGCATTCGACTCCATCCATAGGGGTAAAATGCTTGAAATCCTAAGAGCTTATGGAATACCAGAAGTAATTGTTGCTTACATTGAATTGTTATATTGTGACACAGAAGCGTAGGTACTCTCACCAGATGGTGAAACTGAGTTTTTCTCAATCCTGGCTGGCGTACAGCAAGGTGACACATTAGCACCATTACTATTTGTAATTGTGCTGCTGGATTACGCAATGAGGACGGCCACAAAGGGTGAAGATCTGGGATTCACACTTCAAGAACGCGGAAGTAGCAGATATCCGACAACTACAGTCACAGACACCGACTTTGCGGATGACATCGCCCTGCTCTCTAATACGCTAGCAGATGCACAGCTTCTACTAAATAAAGTGGAGTGGGCTGCTAAGGAGGTTGGATTGCATATAAATGCTACCAAGACCGAATTCATGACCTTTAATGTTGATGGAAACTTGACAACCATTGACAATAATCAACTAAGGAAGGTCGACGACTTCCAGTACCTTGGATCATGGATAGAGAGTAGCAAAAAGGACATAGAAGTTAGGAAAGCAAAGGCTTGGGTAGCTCTATCAAAAATGGATACCATCTGGAAATCAGATCTCTCCAGGCACCTGAAGACTAAGTTCTTTCGAGCCCCAGTGGAACAGTGTATTTTTATACGGGGGTGAGACCTGGCCACTGACTAAATCACTTGAACAACGAATGGATGGTTGCTACACAAGATTACTGAGGGCAGTGCTAAACATCAGCTGGAGACAACACATGACAAACTCCGAGCTTTATGGTACAATACCGCCTGTATCCACCACCCTCCGTGAACGCAGATTAAGATTCAGTGGGCACTGCTGGCGAAGTAAAGACGAGGTCATACCAGATCTACTTTTCTGGCAACCAACTCATGGAAAGCGTAGTCGTGGACGACCGGCCATAACATATATAGATCAACTTGAAAGGGATACTGAACTTGAGAGAAACGAAATTGCGACAACTATGGAGAATCAGGAAGCCTGGAAGGATCTCATTTCCACTGTCAGAGTTCGCTCGACCTAGTAGTAGTAGTAGTAGTAGTAGTAGTAGTAGTAAAGAGCATAACACAGTCAGGAGCCGCCGCCTCGATGTACTCGGGAAATGTTTTTTCCTAGTTTTCGTTGGTTACATGTGAAACAGCACTGGAGGAAGAATGTAGAAGGGTGATTGGAAAGGGTCGGACTCAATTTGCATTGGTTGAGATCAGTAAGATGTAGAAGGTGTTTGAAAGGGAACTTATTCTAGTTGCAATAGGGAAGGATGTAGAATAGTGTTCGTAAGGGATTCGTTTCCATTTGTTGTATAAAACCTAAGACATTAATCGGTAACTGAATTGTAGGAACACTGAATGTTATTATAAACAGTACGCCCTACTGTATAGAGTAAGGGTGTAAAGGTGAAGGTGAAACCGCGTCTAGAGTGACTAGAAATGCTGGTTCCCTATTGGCTAACAGTAATGTGATAGTAGGAGATCACTAGAGACTAGTTTACTGCACTCCTGATAACATATTACTACTATAATGGGCCTGCTACACTGAAACTGCACATTAAGATGCTATTTTTTTTTTAAATTTTTTTTTTTTTTTTAAATTTTTGTCACCATCATGCAATCCAAATTGGCAAGTGCAATCAATGTATCGTGCATTAAGAATGCTATGCCGGCTTATCAACAAAGTTGTACCGTCACAACTCCGATTTTGCGAGATTATCTTCTCTTCAAGGCCCCTGTCCTTTAGGAGGCGTCTCACGAAGGTCATAAGCTGACCACCATGTGTATTTTCTCCATGGGGCTGCCAAAGCACAAGATTGTGCACAGGCTGGTCCTCACGGCGAAAACAATGTCCTGCAAATCGGAGGCGGCTTTGTTCTAGTTCTAGTAGTTCAAGGTTGGCGGAACCAATGAGACACCTCCAATTTTTATATAATGTCTGGTTGGAGATGTGTGCATTGTACTTGACACAATGAACCCGGCGTGGCATTCTTGTGAATGTGCCATCGAGAGATTTGGTGTCCTCAGCAGTTACAGCCCAGCATGGACTCTCATAGAGGAGTACTGGAACTACTGTTGCTCTTAATAATCGCACCTTAAGTATCCGATGTATTCGGTGTGCTTCCAAATCCTGGAAAGTTCATATGGAATATAGTCTATCTGGGACTTGAGACTACTGGGTCCAGTATGTGACCAAAGCTTTCCAATTTCTATTTGAACTGGATCCCAGCCGAGAATAATCCATTTCCAGATATTAATTTCTGCAGATGTACTGAATGTCGGTTGAAACTTTCGCTATAGACCCATGGCGATGTTTAGGAACGATGGAGACTGGCATTAAAGTCTCCCAGGAATGTTAAGAATGCAAGCTGATCCACTCCATCCGTAGCTGCTTGTAGATTGAGGTAAAAAATTTCCACCTCCTCTACAGGGGCAACACTAGTTGGAGAGTAGCATACAATCAGAACCACCTTAGTAAACTTCTTAGCCAGTCTTTCAGAGCATGAGAAGTGGTAACGGATGATGCGGTTGGAGATTTTGATCTATTCTGTCCAATGCTGCATGTGCATTTGGATTCATCAATAGGCCAATTCCACCATTGCCACAATTATCTGCTAATACAAGTTGCCAACCTCCACCATGTCCTTAATCAGAACCTCGTCAGTCTTCCCAATCTGCATTTGGTGCTCTTGAACACCCACTGCGCTAAGAGAAAGCTTATCTGCCCAGGACCCCCTTATCTGAAGGGAAAGCTCGCCTTGTGACTAGTGTAGCGTCTAGTGACTTGCCTCAGATTCACCAATGGTTTGGTTGGTAGGGATGGAACATGAGAGTAGCCTGCTCCAATTCCAGAATCTCTTTCTACCTCGCAATCTGGACTCCCTGGTGAACCAGGGTTTGGGCCAGAAAGGTTATCTCATCAGGAAAAGTACTTGTTGGCCGTAATTGTGACGTAATGACCCACCATTGACTATATTATTAGACAAGTTAATTTATAATTAAACATAGTACCACAAATTCACCTTACGCATACAGTAGGCTAGTGCAACTGTACTTTATGGGCTTTCCTAGTGGCCTGGAATAAATAAATAAATGTAGGCCTACGTACACCGGTAATGTGAAAAACAGACCCAAAACTTCGTATGTTTTCGTTCCTCAATCCTCAGGTTATTCGCAATATAAATACAATATTATCCTCTAAAATGTGTATCCTAATGAAATAATATATAGAATGCTGCTTTTTCTTCGGAATAAATTGTTAACCCCACCCCATGTAATACTAAATACAGTATATTTAGTTTTCCAAGCCCACCCCCTCCCTCCCTACCCTAGTTAAAAATTCGTTCCTCACCCCTAATCAATAACAAGGAACACCAATTCTAATATTACAAACAAATTCCAGTAAGATATAGAAAATAAGTCGATTAGAGAATAGTCTTTTTAATTACAGACTTCGGGAAAAAACACCATAAGTTGGTAGAGCGTTGGACTTGGAATCTATAGGTACCGTAGATAGATAGATAGATAGATAGATAGATAGATAGATTTATTTATACATTATGTAAAAAAAACAATAACAAATACACCAAAACCGAGTTCAATCCCACGTTTTTTGGTGCTGTTTTAGGTGGATTTTCATGCGTTAGTAGAAGCGTACCTTTGAGTGATTTCGCGCCTGTTATAAACAACTATTAATAATTACAGTACATTGGACTCAAATGTTAGGAGGTATCTAAGACAAGAATAATGACACTGAAATCATTGTATATATTTAGTTTCATCATCATCTCCGTATCAAGCTACAGGTATAATTCGATAAGCGGGCGCTATGAGAGCTCATCACCTGGGGAGGAAGGACCTCGATGGGGTGTGATATTCGGCGCTACTGCAGCGGCGATCATCGTTCTTATTGGCATCTGTGTTCTTAGTTGCTTCTGCTGTAGATGTTGTTGTTGGGCGCCGGCAGGCGGCGTCACCCAAAGCGTACAAATAGTTTCAGGTGAGTGAACAGTTCCCGTTTTTAGGAGTATCTGTATGGTTCTATGGGTTGGATGACTTTAGATCGCGCGCGGGGGACTTTAGATCCCGCGGGAATTTAGATCTCAGCTCGTAAAAACGGAAATAATGCAAAAAATTAAGTTAGAGTTCTTACATAATGACATAGGGTTAGGGTTACACAGCTATTTTATTTTAATTAGAGTTTGTTCTTGACCAACATAACCAGAACCAAAAAAAAAACATATCCCACCACTTATGCCTACCTACCCAATGCGTGGACTGCTTACCGGTAACTGTTGTTACCAGTACCATACCAAATAAATTTGGTGTGGGATTTAAAGTCGCATTTGGAATCTAAAGTTCAGTTTTTAATTAATCTAAAGCTCAACATTATTTTCGGCAATCAGTACCGGTACTGAGACTGTTTTTGTTTAAGATATTGATCAGAATGCTCACTGTTGCCAATGGTGATCCCATACAAATGGATCACAAGTAATGTATTATTATTTAATATGAAAACAAAATGTTGTTCCCTGTAAAGAAGGGCAACGTAACAATCTATGGATCTTTACGTGGAATCTCGTAGATCTCGATTGCTCACGTATGTTCAGCATTCTGGCAGCATATGGGATTCCTGATTGCATCTATCAGAACACTGTACGATGGTTCCACCACGTTTGTGACTACTGTTGATGGTGACTCGATTCGAAGTCTTATGGGGAGTCCTTCAGGGTGACACACTTGCACCATTCTTATTCATAATTGTTTTTGATTATGTTCTACGTATGTCCTTAGATCATCTTATTAAAGATGGGGTGATGATAACACCCCCTACTGGCACAAGAAGTAGATGAAACCCAGAAAAGTACTTTACAGATCTAGACTTTGCTGATGACTTAGAGGTGCTGTCAGAATCACTAGAGGGAGCTCAACAGCTCCTCAGTTCATTGGAGCAGGTTGCTTGTAGTGTTGGTATTTTTGTAAACTCCGAGAAGACCAATATCATGACAATAAACCCAGACAGCCCTCAAGAAATGACAGATCTTATGGGGATAAGCTCCAGGCCAGGGATGGCTTGCTTGTGCATGCGGATGACTACTGCTACTTGGGATCATAGATCCGGAAGTCAGATGAAGGATCGGATACGTAAGAGAAAGGCATGGGCAGTGTTAAATGATCTGTCCAAGATTTGGAAGCCCCATTGAATAAGACGGAACCTCAAGGTTCGCTTATTTAGGGCAGCAGTAGAACTAGTACTCTCATATGGGAGTCAACGCTGGGCTCTAACTGCTGTGGATACCAAATCTCTGGATACCACTTTCACAAGAATGTTGCGATGGGTTGATTGAGTCAAGTACAATGAACACATCTCCAATCAGACTCTATACAACATCAAAAATGAATGAGCCGCCTCCGCTTTGCAGGACATTGATTTTGCCGTGAGGACCAGCTTGTGGTGTATATGGAGAGAATAAGCATGGTGTACAGCCCATGACTTTCGTGAGACGCATCTTAACGGACACTGGCCTTGAATATGCGGATGATCTAGCAAATGTCATGGGTGATAATATTATTAAGGGGCGGCGCAATTATGTCGACACGCCGGCACAGCATTCTTAATATATATGTAATATAGATGCAATAAAGGATAGTAGTTAGTGTATTTAATATGGGGTTACTTTTACGGTGTTTTTTTTATATTTTATTTCTTTATATTTCTGCAGCCGGTGGCGGCGGTGGTGGGGCTGCGGCAGCTCCTACGTCCAACAACATGATGAATTTTGTGGTCCCTGGAATGGGGGGTGGGCAACCCCAGCAATACCAACCACCCCAACAGTACCCACCCCCTCAACAATACCCCCCACCCCAACAGAACCTCCCACCCCAACAATACCCACCTCAGCATCCCTCGCCACAACAGAAGCCCCCACCCCCGCCCCAACAGAACCCATCACCACAGCCTCCAGCTTACCAGCAGACAGAATCTGGGTTTTGAACGGAGATGAAATGAGACATGTAGGATGTTCACACTAACTAGTTATTGTATTCTTTTATCGGATACTGTAGGCCTATATATACTTTGCCTACAGTAAGATGTTATTTTAATATTAATGCTGACTAATACTGTTAGTCATCTACTAACTACTCAATGCTTTCAAGTTAAATAAATAGGATATACTTTACTATATAATAAGTAAGTAGGCCTACTATAGTTGGAATTATGCATTTATACTGCGTATTGATATCACTTACTACATTATTTCAACGATGTTTTATATGAAATATTCGCGACGTTAAAATGTAATCAATAACTTATAAACATTAATCTTCTAGAACTCTATTATTATTATACATACTGTCCAATTGTTTTATAGTGTAGATGATAGCGGGTACCCATTGTCATTATCTGCCAAGTGAAAGATTGTTTAGTATGTTATGTTGTAGCAAGGCCATCGTTATACATAACTACACCATGTCCCAGAATATAGTGTCGTAATTCAGTGACACGGCCCCCCCCCCCTAATTTTTCTACAAATCTTAATGAGATTGCATGAAATTTAAAACAGAGATAGTTCCACCTCCCGACCACTGAGTGGGTGAGCCAGAATTTTTATTTTTGCTTTCAATCTTTAGCTACAAGCGTTTAAAAACAGTGTCTCCGGCGATATTACACCAGTTGTACTTCAGTTATTCTTCTACCTTATAGCAGTTTGTTGGTACCAATGGAAAGCTGACCATGCCAGGATTCCAAATATGTACAAATATTTGAATTTGGTTGGGAAATAGCTGAGATATGGGCGTTCGAAAGTTGCATGTATTTTCACCTCCAATGGGCTATTTTATTCTATTTTATAAATACACAGAATTCTGGAATATTTTATTTATATTCAAAAAACAGCAGCGCAAGTTCTGACTATCAAGGTATACTACAGATAATTGGTTTCCTCCGTTTAACTTGCATTTGTATTACTAATGCATAGCTATTTATGAAATAAATAAAATATTCCAGAATTCTGTGTATTTATAAAATAGAATAAAATAGCCCATTGGAGGTGAAAATACATGCAACTTTCGAACGCCCATATCTCAGCTATTTCTCAACCAAATTCAAATATTTGTACATATTTGGAATCCTGGCATGGTCAGCTTTCCATTGGTACCAACAAACTGCTATAAGGTAGAAGAATAACTGCAGTACAACTGGTGTAATATCGCCGGAGACACTGTTTTTAAACGCTTGTAGCTAAAGATTGAAAGCAAAAATAAAAATTCTGGCTCACCCACTCAGTGGTCGGGAGGTGGAACTATCTCTGTTTTAAATTTCATGCAATCTCATTAAGATTTGTAGAAAAATTAGGGGGGGGGGGGGGGGGGGGCGTGTCACTGAATTACGACACTATATTCTGGGACATGGTGTATAAAGATCGTCAGTCTGCGTTTAGGAAAAATATTTTATGACAAAACAGGACAAGCGACGAGGCATATAATGAAGACGAGTACTGCGTTGACTAAATTATTATATAAACCACCTGGCTTCACATATTGATCGCATCCCTAGTTATTATTATTATAAAGATCGTCCTAGCCTGCGTTTAAGAAATATTTTTAAATACAAAACAGGACGAACGCAAAGAAAACGATGATGAAAACGAGTACTGCGTTTATTATATTCCTATAAACCACCTGGCTTTGCATATTTAACGTGCGATTGGAAATAAGTTCGTGCTACCCTTCCGTGGGTGGTAGATGTCGCGGTTATGTATTGGTGGTTGAGAAGGGTGGGGGGGGGGGGGGGGGGATTAAAAGGGGTGAACACGTACTGTCCCCCTTTCTTTGATTGATTGGTGGTGTGGGTAAATTTCTCAAAACCTGATTTTGTGATACAGTCGCTCAATTTTAATTTGTATCTAATAACTGGGCCTCGTGCTGCGCGAAGGCCCCACGAACGTGTTCCCTTGCCCTGCGAGTATTGAAACAACACCAAGTCGCACTAGAAGTTAATAGTAACGCTACTCCGCCTCTAACTTTAGTGGTACATCCCAATTTGAGATGCCTTAGGATTAAAGAATCAACAAATTTTCTTATGAATTATTCAAGTAGGAAGGTCAAGCTCTCCATTATAAAGTTGATGCTAATAATATAGACCGACTGTACAGTACAAGTGTACATAATTAATACAAACATTAAAACTTATTAAAACATTTATTGCAAATAAATAAATTAATTAATAATGTCAGCGTTAAACGCCGTAGTGAAATGATTGCCGAAGGTAGTTAGAATAGCGTCGCTATTGGCACCGCTGTTGGTGATTAAGTGGACGATGTTACGGAGGTTGGAAGGAAGAATAGGACCGGCGACCTCTAGATGGTAGACGAACTTGGAGTCGGCGGGATGGAATGCGTTCCTGGAGACCGCCTTCAGTCTAGCAACAGTCCCTCCCTGGAAGGGGGCGTTACTGAGCAACGTAGGGGACACCCCTTGCCCCGTCCAACGGCCCCATCGTGTCCCCTGTATAGACCTTATCAATGCAAACCTTTGGGTTACCTTTGGGTTATCTGTTTTACCATATGCAAAGTACTCCATTTTCTCCCGATTTCCTGATATTCGAGAAAAAAAAGTAACAATTTAAGACGACAATATTTTAATATAAATTTTGAGTATTTCTCACGACGATGTAATTCGTATAATTCAACAAATTTATTTTGCAGGGATTGCGAATTGCTGCTTGGTCGATCCCTTTTATATTTACTTAACAGACTAAAAGTGAGAATATAAATCGAGGGTCAAGTTCAATAGCGTTGGAAAAATAATGTATGTAGGTGATCTGTAGGACTGCTGGGCCTGGGGGGTGCTGTACATAGCATAATGACGTGTATTGAGGACATACAACACATTCATCAAAGGGTGTTATTCCCAGGTCTACCTACCGTTTGCCTGCACTGCGATGGAGAACGTTAGAAACTTAGACTGCAAGAATTCAAATGTTCCGATTTTACTAAACTGCATACTGTAGCGGAAAATAATAATGATAGCCCTGTAGAAATCAGACGTTCTACATGCCTTACTAAAAATATACCTACAGTAGATATATACATAAATACCAGTTATTTATTGCTATAGAACTGTGTTTCCAATGTAATTGTGTCTATTCTAGAAACTAATTTGTCCGTTCATCATTACTAGCTCACAAATAATATACTAGTATCATTGTAAAAGCCTTTGCTGAATTGCCCCGTTATTTTTATTATCTTTTACATTAAAATACTCTGTAGTTGATTTAATAAGTGTAAGAGACCGTATTATTGCTGTATCGGTGTTTTTAGAGGATCTAAGACCTATTTCCTCCGTATGTGTACTGTGAAAGGCATATTTTATGATTCTATGGCAATTCGTGACGCAAAGGGGTGATAGCTACTCTTGAACAGTAGTTACTATGACTACGGTTAACAGCTGACATTCATACGTGTTGATTTCCTTTGTTCTACGGCGTCTCTCAGTTCAGTCAGCCAATTAGAGCGTTTTTGTGGCTCCTTGTACAGAAAATTTCCGAGAAATGACGCAATGCCTATGTGCAGTGTTTACATTCAGTCCTGAGCCAAAGAAAGAACGGCTTGGAAGTATTTTGTGCTTTACTGTTTTTTAGTCTTACACTAGTAGGTTTAATTATAAAGGGCATATATCCTTTAACCTAACGACTACTGACTGACTGATCATACATCCTGACTGCTGAAACATTGCAAACTCATAACAATCAGTGTTCAGTTGTTGTTTTATACTGCTATTTACTGTCAGTTCTTCATAATATGGTTGATGAATTATTATATTTGGAATAACGATAAATAACCCCGAAACCCAATATTCTTGATATACCGAAGGTAAGAGAGAAAGGTTACCAATAACGATTGTGACTTATGTTAAAGTGGTTTGAAGTGAATCTAATGTTATTTGATAGACCCTACATGAGTCAGCCTGTGTTCCTTTTATATGTGACTAAAATCAGTGAAGATCGGCAGATTAGTGTGCAGTATTGTGCAGCATTGTGTATGAGTGAGTCTGTTAAAGAAGCAATTCCTAAAGAATGCGCCATATATGTGAATTATAATTAAGCCATATCGTTGTGAGTAGTTTAAGTCATAACTCTGTTTATATAGATAAAGCGCCACGTCCTAAAGGAACTGTTAATATTCCCGAAGGTGAATAATATTGTCAGAGATTATATAATACTGTCAGTCGAATAATACATTAGGCTTACATAGCAATAAAATTAAACCGTCGAACCCAATCTCCCGGGAATATCCAGCGGGTGAATGGTCGCGCACGGATTGGTTTCGACTAGTGTAGTGAATCAAATACTTGTCATAGACTAAAAACTGATTTAATATCTAGAAGACATCTTAATTTGGTGGGTTAAACTGCCAAAGGTCTGAAAGCGCGAACATTAAAGGATATAGCTTCTTTGTTGCAGTGAGCAATAAAGTTGAAAGTACCGGTCAACCGGTAAACCTGAACCGGTACACTCTGTAGGTCAGTAGGCCTAACTGTTCTAACCGGTACTTCAGTATAAGTACACTAGTATTATTCGATTTGATTATTGCATACCGGTAGGCTGTTTAAGGGATTAGGGATTGATCACCCCTTATACCTTTATATGGTTTACTTATTTCTGTCAAGTTTTATTTATTTGTAGGCCAGTATTGAACAGAAGGCGTGTAAGCCTGATCAGATAGTACAGACGATTTGTAGGCTGAGCTGTTGTCTGATTGCTGTTAAGTCCGAACGAATTGCAGTGTGTGTAGATCACCTGTCCGATTAAGTACGATTAGGCAGTAGGGGCAGCGAACGCTGTAAGGTAATCCCCCAACTAAAGAATAAGTCGCACTACTGGGTTAGAGCGCATACTCCCTAATCATTTCGGAGTCTGCATGTCCTGTGGTTTATTTAGGCTTGAGAGTGGTCTGCCATCGTTTAGTCTGTACTTTGTTTGTGTAAGTCTGTACGGGTAGCGTATAATTTTATTTAGATAATTTGTAGGCTGGATAGTTGTCTGGCTGTTATTAGGTCTGAACGGATTGCCGCGTGTGTAGATCATCTGTCCGATTAAGTACGATTAGGCAGTAGGGGCAGCGAACGCTGTAAGGTAATCCCCCAACTAAAGAATAAGTCGCACTACTGGGTTAGAGCGCATACTCCCTAATCATTTCGGAGTCTGCATATACCGTAGTTTGTTTAGGCTTGATGGTAGTCTGTCAGTGTTCGGTCTGTATTTTGTTTGAGTAGTTTGTACGCGTAGCGTAATATTTATTATTCAGAGTTTATGCGATTATCCGCAACATTCATTCCCCAAGTTTGTTCCTACAGTAATTGTGTTTGTTATACATACCGCTATAGTTAAATTAACCCCGGTACTACACGGGCTGCTCGGCGTAGGTAAAGACTGGTGATTTTGTGCATCGGTCACTCCAGCAGATGCCGTGGTTCTTTTAGCTGTTCAAGTATATTTAACTACTGATTATCTGTTGTACAAGTACTCGTACCTAACTTAGGGTTTAGTGTACAGTACTTTCCGAAGTAATTATTGTAGGCATTATATTTGTGTTGTAAAGTGGTCGATAGGCACATTCGATTAGCTCTATTAACTTCTAGGTAGGAACACTCCGTGATACATAACGTAGAACCTATAGCGATACGGCTATAGGTCGTCAGGCGGTGGTATTTTCCTATCTAGACAACGCAGTGTATTTACTACTACTTATTATTTCAAATACCATAGTACCCTGTCCGTTGTAATAACCAGTTTTCTAACCCTTTGTTAGGCTGGTTTGTAGACTTCTTGTAAAATTACCCTAAAAATTTCGTATTTGTGTTTTTGTAAATTTTTGTGTTTATTTAGAGATTGTAATCTCACCCGAATTGTACGTAATTTGTAGTATTAAGTAACTTAGGTAAATTAGAATTATTTGTTTTAGTGTCCTATACGTAACACTTCACTGAAAGCGCACCGCTTTGTGTAGTGATTACTCCCCAGAAATAATAACATTTATTTCAAACATAGACAAAACCCATTAAAACGGGTATATATATATTATAAATCAAATCTAACGATTTATAAATAGTAGGCCTACCATACAACCATTAGGTCTCAATATCAGTTGGATTACTGCTTAAATAACGGTAATAAAGTAAGTTAAAGTAACCAAGTAACCCTAAAGTTCAGAAATTCAGTTATTTTAAAATAATTGATATACCGGTATTTACGATAGGCCTATTATCTTTATTTCTATAAATCTAGGCTGAAATTATACCGGTACGTGTAATTAATTCTATTTCAGAATTATATATACTACAAACTGTAAGCTGTATACCGGTATTCCGATAGGCCTATTATATTTTTATATATATTTGTGCTAAAATTATACCGGTATTCTGTGATAAACCTAGTCTGTAATAATAGTTATATATACTATAAGCATACCGGTATTCTAATATATTATATATATCACGCTACACTGAGTAGCAGTACCGGTAATTAATTACTAGGCTAGCAGTTAATACTGAGTTACTAGACTTGCTCAGACTGTAATACAGCAGTAGACATTCAACTGTACACATAAGCATGTCTGACGCAAAGCAGAATCTGTCAGACAGTCTACTAGATACAACCGAGAGCGAAGTGACAGCAGAGAAACCGCATAAGAGGGATGCCATTGACATCTATCTGTCAGACTATCAACGTTTTTTAGGAGATGAAGAGTTGAGGAGAAGACTAGAGGGACTTAGCCCTAATAGTGAAGGAGCACAGCGTGTGCTTGACGCCATCGACGTGGATAGGTTAGCGGCTAATCAAGCTAAATTCGATGAACAACTCCGCGTCGTTAAGGTCCAGGAAGAACAAGTAAAGAAAAAACGTATAGAAGACAGAAAGGCAGCGGCAGTAGCAGCAGCAGTGGCAGCTGCAGAAGCAGAAACAAAAGCGGCAGCGGCAGTGGCAGCGGCAGAGGCAAAAGCGGCAGTAGCAGCAGCAAAGGCAGCTGCAGAAGCAGAAACAAAAGCGGCAGCGGCAGTGGCAGCGGCAGAGGCAAAAGCGGCAGTAGCAGCAGCTAAAGCAGCGGCCGAAGCAGAAAGAAAGGCGGCACTGGCAACAGCAGAGGCAGTGGTAGAAGCAGAACGGAGGGCATCTGAAGAGGCAACCCAACTAGAGTTGGAAAATCTTCAAGAGAGGCAAGATAAATTTAATAAACAGTTAACAGCTAGTAATATGCAGATGATGAATCGATCTACTCCTAAACGACAAGGTTATACATCATCCGAGGAAGGCGATACCACCGACACTGAAGGCGGAGTAAATCGATCCCGCTTAAGCAGACGTAAAAGAACATTCCACCGACAGAAATTGCCTGATTTGCCTCCAGCTGTTAGAAGGCAACTAAATAACAACAACTTAGAGAGTACAGAACCCACAGACCAAATAATTACAATAGAAAGACTCCCTACTATAGTAGATGAGCCTGAAATAAGTAGGCCTGTTCTTGAAATCACCCCTTCGGTAATAGATACGCCTGAGCTCCCTGAAGCTGCCTATAAATTCCCTCTGCATAGCACTAAGCTACCTGTGCCCCGTAGAACTGCCCAGGAGACAGTTCAGGTCCTGGACCCCGAGCGAAATATTCCAAATTTGTCGCCCGTTGTCCCTCGTCTGCCCGCTACGACGTTGGCGGATCCCGTTTCGGCGGTTGATTGGGTGGACGAGAGACGGCGGGGGATGGATATCCTGCTCGGGCAGATGCAGGAGACTGTCCAACAATTCAAGGGCACAGTAAGGGAAAGTAGGTTAGAGTTGCAAGAAGTGCAGCAAAGTATCGCGCTTGAACGCGATAAATTAGTAAACACCCAAAAGGGTATACCACCACCCTCTGTAACAATGTGTCAACCCGTTAGGTCTGAAGTATCTCATGCGCAAGGTGTGGAGCCTACACGCATATACACTGCTAGCGAAGTAGAAACTCCTATAGTGAACCCTATTAAGGGTAATTATAGACCTGTTGATAATGATATTCCCTATAGAACTGATCATAATCCGAGAAATTTATATACCGATAACTCGATATTAAATAGCACGATGGCCCAAGAAAGTTTTACGCGTCAAATGGCTAGAACCGAAGCCCGGCAAGCGGTAAAGGTTGGAGAGATCGTCAAGTTCAATGGAGATGAGATGAAATGGTTACCTTTTAATGAATATTACAAAGATAACATACAGAACTCTGTACTATCTAATGGAGAAAAACTTAGATACCTCATCGAGTGCTTGGAAGGATCTCCCAAGTTAATGGCGTTAAGGTTTATTGGACATCCAGACGGATTAAGACAAGTTTGGGATACACTAAACATCAGGTATGGTAATAGGAATAACATAGCTGGGTATTTGTATGCAAAGTTGGTAGCGCCCCGAAAGTTTATTAGCAGCGGGATTATAGAGTTTTCCGATGAAATTCAGGAGATCTGCAGACAATTAGATTGGCTAGGTAAGTCTCATGAGTATCAGAGTGCTATGGTTATTAGAGCAGTGGCTTCTACTTTACCGAAGGGTGGAGTAGGTACACGCTGGGATAAGAAAGTGTTATATATGATGGAACAACAACGACGAGACCCTACCATGGCTGATCTCATGTCATTCTTAGATGGAGAAGTGAAATTACAGCTCCTAAGGCAGTCCAGAGAGAAGACATTGGAAAACAAGGTAAGTGAGAAACCCGTTTCTAGGAGAAGGGTAATACCAGTATGTTATACCGACGACGGTGAAAGCCAAACTTCTCAAGGAGAGGACAGCGGGAAAGACACTGACAGATCTTATGTCAATAAAATGCCTAAAGATCAGGTAAGTAAATCCAAGTCTCGACCCAATGACAGAAGGGAACCGGTACAAAAAACCCTTCCTACGTCTCCTAAAAGAATTCAGGTGAGAAAGCCCGAGGAAAGAACAAGTGTGCACCACATAGCACAGGTTAAAGTAAGTAACATCAAGCCGAAATGTGTGCTGTGCGACGGGCCCCACCGTTTAAATGCGTGTGATAAATTCCTGAGGAAATCACTAAAGGATAGACGTGAAGTCATGTGGGATAAGCGGTTGTGTTATAATTGCCTCAGACGAGGACACCAACGGCGAACCTGTAACTCCGACGCAAGGTGTGCAAAGTGCGGCGCAAAACATCATATCTTGTTGCACACGGAATTCGAACGAAACAGCCCGAGTCAGGTAAGTGAGTCCGAACTACATGTCCAATTCAGTGATGTGAACGACACTGATCAATCTGAGATGGAAGGATTCTATACGGACGAGTTCTCCGACCAAAACGAATCCTGTTACCTAATAAACACCACCGCAGTGTATCGAGCACTCGTGTATGAGAAAGACACAGACAGCGACCTTACCTTAACTACTTCCGATCAGCAACCATCTTGGAAAGCGCCAACTTCCAATATAGGAATCCGAGAATTTCCTGTAGTCCAGTTACGGGTCCACGGACCTCAGAAGAGCTATATAGTGAACGCCCTCCTGGACTCCGGTAGCACAGGAACATTCATCGATAGGGAACTAGCCGAAGTCATCTTTGCTGGACAACCCAAGTTCCGAACCAAGCTAAACATGTCAGGGATCATGCAGGTTTGGAATTCTACTGTAGCTGCCGACTATTATATAGGCGCGTTGTCCACCCCCCAGGACGAACTAGGAGAACATAGCATAAGGTCAGTGAAAATGGTGGCTATAAAGAACTTCGCTACTACTCAAGCAGACCTTTATAATTGGGACGAGGATGAGAGCATCCAACATCTTAACATACCTCGATTCCAGACTGATTATCCTGGAGTGCAAATACTCATCGGCCAAAACGCGCATGAGGCGCTGGAGACATTAGAGAAACGACCTGCTCAACCGCAGCCACTACAGACCTATGCGGTAAGAACTAGAGTAGGTTGGTACCTTACTGGACCTTCCCGTAGAACGCTCAGGGAAAGACTGCTTCAAGATCGCGTCTGCCAGGTGAGTAAATGGGAAGATGATACTAGTGAGGGAGACGACCCAACTGAGGGAACACCATACTCCTCAGATAATGACAATCTTAGCTCCAATGTAGATCAATGGAGATATTGCCCCAAGAAGTTTAATCCAACGGACATCGCTTCCAGAGGAGCAACTCCTCAAGAACTGACAGATACTATAGACCGGTTAGGTGAACCCGACTTCCTGAGTAAGGAGAATGAATGGCCTCCCCATCTTACTCCGACTGAGATTAGACCAGCCAAGGGAGCGGAGAAAGTCGAACCTGAAACCCGGACGGGTGGATCGGAGTTATTTGAACCCGGGATAGATCTGTCGGTATTACATATTGCCAGGGACGACGCCGTGGATCTGGACCTCCCCACCGCGAGTGGATCCTTCATGAAGATCAGAGAGAGCGATTGGAGCTCTGGAACATCAGACGTCTCGCAGGGACTCTCACCTCTCCTGCAGGGAGCGACGGACCACTATAGCTCCTGGAATCGGCTTTGTAAGGCCGTCGTGTACCTAGAGCGATGTCTCTATCGTCACTATTCCAGGACGAAGAGGAAACCTGGAATTGTATTCGGGATGCAGCGACTCAATCACCCAGTCGGTCGTTTGTGTTTACCGGAAGGGAATGGAGGACTCTCCGGAAACTGTGGAAGGCAAGATTCTCTTCCCACGACCACCTCCCTAATCCTTCAAACATCTAGGGACTCCATAACGTAGCAACATATGGAGTGGGTGTGTGACTCTATTATTTTATATTATATTACTATTTTTATATTTATGTATGTATTACTATGTAATTTTATTATAATCGTTTTATTTAATTTAGTAGAATATTATTTAGCGATTATTTTGTAGAATAGTGCAATATATTCGTGTTTATTACGTACGTAATTACTTATATTATATTTAGTGCGACGGCGAAGAAATAATTATTTTTTCTCTTTCCTTACTGTCCGTATTATATTATAAATACGTAACTACAGTAAGATGAAATGTCCGTACTTATTAAAGTACAATAAAGCCACTACTATATTTAAGTATTATTGGTAGGCAGAGTATTAGGAATGCAAAGTTCAGATCCTCGTGTCTCGGCTAAACCAAGCTCTGGGTAGACCTTGGAAACGACTTGCCTCTTCACACTGACATTGCTTCGTGCGATATTGCTCTCATACCGTATATTAAATAATACATATAGTAGCGTGATGTCCCTTTAACAGTAGCGTATAACGCAAAATAAATCTGTTAAACCCTTTGACCATCTGTAATTCTAGTCGATTAAGATATCGTGGCACCCACCGATATACTTGAAAGACAAATTATAGAATCAGTGGTTAACGTCACCAGACAAGTTCTGGAATAAATCGGTGCCCATCTCAAATATTAATTATTTAATATTTGCAAATCTAATACGTCAAAATCTGTAAAATTCAGATCCTTCAACAATTCTAGTCAATTAAGATATCGTAGCATTTACCGATATTCTTAAAAAAGACAATTGTCATAGAATTAAAGATCTTGTGTCCCTAGACATGTTCTAGAATCAAAATATGTCCATTTAATTATCAAATAATAAAATTTCAGGGATTAAATTTAAATTCATGCCTTTAATGAATTTAATAAATTGCCATTTTTACGCAATTTATAAAGTTCCCAAAATTTCATTAATTAATAGATCAAGGGAGCGGAGATTTATCTTATCATGCGTATGAGTGTACGAAAGTCTCCCAAACATAGTCAATAGCCGATAAAATTCATAAAGTCATGTATAAAACCGAACATTGACTATTAAAGAATACTATTAAATAACATCCCAGATCTGTATGCATTGGAACTACCCTAATTCTACCGCTAGCTTTGCATAATGTCACCATAGCAACAACCACGCTAGAATTAGAATTGAGTTAACGAACAATAGAAAGCTTGTCCCATTGAATAGCATAGGGAATAAATAGTGCACTGATAGTATCCAAGGATACATAATAATACAGTGACATTCTGGAAGGCATTGACTAACGGACAAGTGACCCGAGTGTGTGTAATTTGTGACAAGTTGTGTGTGTGGTATTTGTGAGTTTATAGGTGAATGTTACTGCTAAGGTGTGTTTACAGTAGCTAGTCGCAATCGTAAAAGTAACCTAACTCTCCAAGGAAACCTGAAGTACATCTAAGCCTTTGGGACGGACAGTTGAGTGACTTGTGCCGGTTGTCGTTGTCGTTGTGCGGCTACGTCGTTGGCGAAAGTACAGCGGCGACGACACATCGGCGCTGAGGATCTCGTACTGTCCGGGGTTGATTGAGGTAGGCAGCGACGCCCGCTCGCCTAAATATAAACTCATTATAATATGGATAAACTCATATATAGCAGATATGACGGAGTTGATAGAAGATGGTCTTGTCATCCTATCGATTTACACAATACGGACTATGTCGACTATATATCCTGCCCAGCGGAGTCGGAACCATAAACGGAAATTCGAATGCGAAAATTCTATTCGAAATCGACTCGAAAGAAAAGACACTTAAGAAACAAATGGACGCGGTAACTCCAACGTATATTTGGAATTCTTGATAGAAGCATTGTAACAACAAATAAATATCACCCGCGTTTACCCTACCAGACGTGCGTCTTTGGTATTATTACGATAAATGCCCTAGACCCAACTAATAAACGGAAAGACATAAACATCCACGTAAACCGAAACTTGTTGACGTATCACCTATGCTCACTCGGCTCGAACGATCCTGGAGTAAACCTACGATCAGAGTCCCGGAATACTCGGTCAAACCTCCTCATTCCTTAGTTGGACCTCAGACCTGCGATCTTGGTGGTGTCGCGGATCCTCGCGGACTGTATTCACTGTTCAAAGATCTAGTGCTACCCTAACAATTAATCGGTAACACTCCGACAGTGATTTCTAGCTAGCCGCCCATCTTACCTAGCCGGATTGTGACGCGGACACCTAATATCACTATCCAACCGTATGGTCGTCCACGTTTAACGCGATACAACCCCTCATCAAAGGGAAGGAGAGCGTTGTACGAAACGAGTTAAACGCTATTTTATAAAGATCAAAAAGGAAACCTGCGTTTGTTCAGATAAACGTAAGTTATCACAGTGAGTCCAATCGATACACGAATTGGCCTTATCTCAATTCGATTGGGAAATCCAGAATCTCTAAGAAGTTATCGAACTTGGACGATCCTATTTTCTGCGAGAGTTTTTGGATGAACGTATCCAGCTACGAGCGGAGGAAAATCAGCTCGAGGAGAAGCATATCGAAACGGCAGATACCTCGACCACAATCCTACACCTTCTGATGCAATCATATTGCACCCTTCACCCAGGAGTTATGGCCCTCCTAGTAAAGTGGCTCCCCCAAAGAGAAAAAGACTCTTGCTAGCCTCAAAAAACTGCGTAAACGCCGTCTGCGTAAGAAAGACTAACTGTTTAGAGTATCTTTATGTTTTAGAAACTGTGATTTTTATATTTTATAGACTGAAAATCCCATTTTCTGGGAGCGGTGTAAAAGCCTTTGCTGAATTGCCCCGTTATTTTTATTATCTTTTACATTAAAATACTCTGTAGTTGATTTAATAAGTGTAAGAGACCGTATTATTGCTGTATCGGTGTTTTTAGAGGATCTAAGACCTATTTCCTCCGTATGTGTACTGTGAAAGGCATATTTTATGATTCTATGGCAATTCGTGACGCAAAGGGGTGATAGCTACTCTTGAACAGTAGTTACTATGACTACGGTTAACAGCTGACATTCATACGTGTTGATTTCCTTTGTTCTACGGCGTCTCTCAGTTCAGTCAGCCAATTAGAGCGTTTTTGTGGCTCCTTGTACAGAAAATTTCCGAGAAATGACGCAATGCCTATGTGCAGTGTTTACATTCAGTCCTGAGCCAAAGAAAGAACGGCTTGGAAGTATTTTGTGCTTTACTGTTTTTTAGTCTTACACTAGTAGGTTTAATTATAAAGGGCATATATCCTTTAACCTAACGACTACTGATGACTGATCATACATCCTGACTGCTGAAACATTGCAAACTCATAACAATCAGTGTTCAGTTGTTGTTCTATACTGCTATTTACTGTCAGTTCTTCATAATATGGTTGATGAATTATTATATTTGGAATAACGATAAATAACCCCGAAACCCAATATTCTTGATATACCGAAGGTAAGAGAGAAAGGTTACCAATAACGATTGTGACTTATGTTAAAGTGGTTTGAAGTGAATCTAATGTTATTTGATAGACCCTACATGAGTCAGCCTGTGTTCCTTTTATATGTGACTAAAATCAGTGAAGATCGGCAGATTAGTGTGCAGTATTGTGCAGCATTGTGTATGAGTGAGTCTGTTAAAGAAGCAATTCCTAAAGAATGCGCCATATATGTGAATTATAATTAAGCCATATCGTTGTGAGTAGTTTAAGTCATAACTCTGTTTATATAGATAAAGCGCCACGTCCTAAAGGAACTGTTAATATTCCCGAAGGTGAATAATATTGTCAGAGATTATATAATACTGTCAGTCGAATAATACATTAGGCTTACATAGCAATAAAATTAAACCGTCGAACCCAATCTCCCGGGAATATCCAGCGGGTGAATGGTCGCGCACGGATTGGTTTCGACTAGTGTAGTGAATCAAATACTTGTCATAGACTAAAAACTGATTTAATATCTAGAAGACATCTTAATTTGGTGGGTTAAACTGCCAAAGGTCTGAAAGCGCGAACAATCATGTAATTAGAAGCTAATTAATAAACAATTATTTAAAAGTAACAATTAAAACTGAATCTCACTTAAAAACAATTACCTCTTTCTACAGTAGCATAACTTATCATCCCAGTAGTTTATTTAAACATATTTAAGTACCGGAAGTTATTCTCATGATGGGAGATCAACATGGCCCTTCCAGAAAACAGTCTTCACTGAAGCGACATCTCCCTTGTGCATCAGATAGTGAGAGCGACAACGGCTTAGGACATAAACGTTATATCCCCGGTGGTGATAGCGAAGATGAAGTCATTGAGATCTCCAAAGAACTGCCAGATAACGAAGGGTCAACATCAACCCGATACCCTGATTGGGCAGCACTTCCACACGAACTTATTTCTAATTTGTTCAGCTATTTACCAGAATGCGAACGGTTGTCAGCCGGCGGAACTTGTCTCAAATGGAATGAGGCCCAGAAAGATGCGGGGCTTTGGAGAACGAGAGATATTGCCATCAGTGGAGAACGGCATCACGATAAGAAAGAGATTGAAGTATTTAGACAATACGGAGTTCATATGGAAAAAGTTGCAATCCGTTGCTATGGGAGGCTAAGCAATAGACAACAGATGTTATGGCACCTCAGCCAATCAGTGGATCATCTTAAGGTATCCCAGCTAAAACAATTCCGTCTATGGATGGCTTCCCTCGGTATCTATGACACAACAATATCGCAGCATTTAAATGAATTCTTCCGGTCACAGAAAGAGTTAGAAGACGTGACACTAATAGATTTGCAAGTAAAGCCTTTAATTGACGGTGTTCGATTAATAGAAAGTTTGGTGAGACACAACCGCGGATCTTTAAGGAAGATCATAATCGAGGAATTAATTCATCCATCTGCCGCATCTACTACGAGGCCCATATCATCTGCTATGGGACCGCTCACTTCATTGAATGCGTTGACGAACCTGAATATCAATTATAACTACTTGAATCCAGATATATTAGAAAGAATTCTGACTAACAGTCCCCATCTAATATTATTGGTACTCCGCCTAGATCTGACTAGATCTGATAATGTTTTACCTGTTGCTGATAATAACAACAGCCCGTGGAGAAAAGCCAACCCCGAGCTCTCGGTTTATATGCTGTTCTACTTCGAGACAGTTGACGTTCATTCGCTGATTCGCTTGATAAAAGGACGACCTCCTCTGACGAATTTCTATTTATTTGTACCTTGGATGGAAACAGTCGACGGCATATCTATACTATTCCGCTATCTAGGTGATCACATGGACCAATGTCTGAAAGAGTTGGTAATGGAGTGCGGACATGATGAAGAAATACGTGTTGACTTCGTTTCGATGGTAAGAGATTGTAAGAAGCTAGAGAGCATCACAATTACGATGTCTCTCAAAATTGAAGTTGTAACTGATATCTGTGAGCTGAAGTTCCAGCAAGAAATTATTCCAGAATTAAAGAAGTGTCACATCGCCTTCACGGGTGTGGATAATGGGGTTGAATTGAGTATCCTGAACCGTCAATGGAATGATAAGATAAAAGCTAGCGGAGTTGATTTCCGTTTCAATAAGTTCGGAGATCCTATGGAGATGGTCACTGTCGGTTAATTAGAAGATACTGGAGCTGAATGTCTTGGATGGTTAAATACAAGACGCTCACTAATTCACGCTCGCCGATTAGCTAATAATTATTAATCGTGTTTATATATTGTATATTCTTACATTATTGGTAACAAGTAACTAAAAATAGAGTCCTGCAATATTTTATATATTTATATATATATTTGATACAGCACAACCCCCCCCCCCCCCTCCCCACACATCACACTGTTATTTTCTTCTGATTGTGCTTGGCAATTATATTAAGATGACCCATGGAATACTAAATATACATTATATTATGTATATTTAGTATTCCATGGATGACCTTGATGAAAGTTACTCGTTTACAAAACATTGGGGTTCTAAAAACTGCTTAAATTAATAAGGTAACTATTTCATAGCATGAATCATTTTTTTAAATGTTTGTATTAATTATGTACACTTGTACTGTACAGTCGGTCTATATTATTAGCATCAACTTTATAATGGAGAGCTTGACCTTCCTACTTGAATAATTCATAAGAAAATTTGTTGATTCTTTAATCCTAAGGCATCTAAAATTGGGATGTACCACTAAAGTTAGAGGCGGAGTAGCGTTACTATTAACTTCTAGTGCGACTTGGTGTTGTTTCAATACTCGCAGGGCAAGGGAACACGTTCGTGGGGCCTTCGCGCAGCACGAGGCCCAGTTATTAGATACAAATTAAAATTGAGCGACTGTATCACAAAATCAGGTTTTGAGAAATTTACCCACACCACCAATCAATCAAAGAAAGGGGGACAGTTCGTGTTCACCCCTTTTAATCCCCCCCCACCCTTCTCAACCACCAATTGTGTCCGACAACCGGAACCTTACCCTTCTCAAACCCACACATATATTATACTAGTACCACGGGTTTCCCACCCAAGCCTAATGTTTGTACTGTAGGGGTAATTACTGTAGCGTTTGTACTGTAGGTGTAGGTAGGATTACGGAACTGACTAGTTACAGGGCACACGGGGGGGGGGGGGGGGGGGGGGGACTGGGCTGCAGTGATTTCCAGGAATATTAGTATTAGGTTACTACGTACGCCTTCCACCAAGTCAACTCTCAAGGTATCAATACAGACATGGGGCTAGGTGGATTACAAACGAGGTATACAAAGAGCACGTGATCGGGGATAGGCTGGCCGCCTGGCCACACCTGTAGCAAGACAGAGGTAGCAGGGAGATAGGATATTAGCCTTGCCGGCTGGAGGCAGGGACAGGAATGTGCAATTAAGCGGTCAATACGTACTACATTATGTACTAGTTTATTGTTATATTGGGGGGGGTTTCAGTAGGATTTAGTTTTAGGTAGTAGGATTATGTACTTAATTAGGGTTTTTGCTACGTATGGGTGCCAGGCTGGGGTCTTAAACCCCCATCCTGGCTCATTACTAGGGAATATTCATCCGCGCTACCGGGGTACATTAGACACAGATTTAGCAATATTGGTTCAGTTGGTTTGGTGACAAGAGTGGAAGGTGATATTGTTGTTTTATGGCACATAGTTCTTTAGTAGTACAGATTCCTTATTCATTTTACGTATTCACTTATATTATTTTACCTTTTGTAAATGCATATCTGATTTATTGTTTGTTATCTGTTTATATTCTGTCTATATTCTGTATTACTATGGTGCTGTGTAGGGATCGGCCTGCACAGACACCACACTGGAGCGTTTAGTTATCAGTTTCCTTTCCACCGGACGGGCGGGTTACCTGATTTGGGCGGTCCAGTGGGGAACTCATCATTACATGATATTTACGCCACTACACCAACCCAAAAATAAAACAACATCACGAACGGGGGCTGTCTCAGAAAACGACAGCCTCGATAACGACACGACAAAGACCCGCGACGCGGCTTCCCGCGAACCGGTAGAGTGGCCTTAAAAAACTGTAAGATAGGCCAAAAAAGTATTCCATTATTCCGTAACTCAGACCTGTCAGTCCCTCCATAGGCTACCGTACCTAGGATGTCAGACAGTCTACTTTCTGGCAGTCAACCAGCGACAGCACCTGGCCAGGTTGAACCCGGGGTTCAACCCGCCACTGGCGGGGCAGCAATGGCTGCCCCAGCTACAGCCTCAAGTCCCTTCTTGGACCTGAGCAACCCGGTATCGGGACGCGGAAGCTCCGTGGGCCCGAGCTCCCGGGAATCCCCGCCTATCCCGTCGACGGAAGGATCCGTCGGGCGGCCGGCCGGGACCACGACACCCGATGAAACACGGACGTGGATAGACGAGTTAACACGGCAGCGACGCAGTCACTCCCGACTGAGTTACCACAACGAGGAGAACCGCCACCACCTCCCGCCGGTCCGGCACGGTTCCCAGAGGAACACCAACGCCGGGAGAGATCGAGATCACCTCCCTCCAGACCGGAGCCGGCGATAGATGACGACAAGGGAAGCGGGGTGGACCCAGACCGGGAACCCACGCAATTAATCCCAGCACTACCCAAACATCCAGCCCGAGGACGCTCGCGAGAAAGAAGCGAGCAGACGAACCCGATGGGACGGCCCAACGGGACAACGAACCGGAGGAAGCTCCGTTCTTCCTCGGACCCCAACTGGCTCCTAGCGCAGCTTGACACAGGGGTGATCGAGCGAGCGGGGCGACAGTTTCGACTACAGCGAAGACGATTGGAGACCTGGGCGACTGCCGGACGACCGGATATCGACCTGGCGGCAGCCCTAGAGGTAGTCAACGACTACCTCAAGATTCTTGGAGAGCAAGGCGCCGAGGAGGAAGCCAAACACTGGGAGACGGACATCGGGGGAATATTGGACGATGCGTTTGATAAATGTTTATTCAATCAACAGGTAAGGGTGGGAAACATTTTTATAGGTATACCCAGCCAGCCACAAAACGGCTAGACTGGCATAACCCTAGCCGGTGACAGCAGAGACCAGGATGAGATACAACCTGGGGACAGTGCGAGTCAGCCGCGTGGTTCAAATTCGAACGCGTCTGACTCCATTCAAAACCGAGTGGAGTATGAAGAGGCCCTCTTTGCGATGGAAAGGCTCGACCGAGAGGAAACTCTTGAGCGAGAATTAATGAACCAACAACTTGAATGTGAGAGGGTTGCGCGTGAGGCGGCCCAGAGAGTGATTGAGGCGAATAGGGTGGCCGATGAGGCGGCCCAACGAGCGGACAGTGAGGATATGGCGAGAGAGAAATTGCGGGCTGATAATAAAGTGAGAGACGAGGCGCGTTTATTAGCGATACGTAAGTTAGCAATGGCGCAAGCGCGCGGGGTGAAGGGGGGCTCCACTGCGGGTAGCGGTGTGGGGTCCAGAGTGAGCAATAACAGTGTACGTTCAGCGAGAGCGAGTTCGGGCCGACGAACTAGCGAGTTGAGCAGACCCGCCTCAGTAATAGGGCTCCATAGGGGCCCAGCTCATCCGGCTAGAAAACAGCTGGTTGGGCCGGGTGGAGCCAGTGTGCCAGGGAGTGGTGAATTTGGGGGCGTACCTGTAGGAGTAGCTGCAGCAACTATAGCACCCACAGTAAGCACCCCACCGATAGTTGTAGTACCTACAGTAGTAACTACACATACCACTACACCTACTATAAGCACTACACCTAATATAATTCCCACAGTTATAAGAGGAACGAGTTTTTATGGCGGCCCGGGTATTTTTACGGGTCCGCCTCCGCCTGGCGCTACCAGGAATGGCGGCCCGGGTATTTTTACGGGTCCGCCTCCGCCTGGCGCAACCAGGATCACGGCGATACAGGAGCTGCCTCCGGCTACCATGAAACCTCCTCACGTAGTACCAGCCGTAGTGGTCGTCGATACTGACGAGGTAAACGAACCGAGAGGACCAGCAATGTATTACCCCACCCAGAATCGGGGTTGGCCTCCAGCAGAGGAGGCGACACAGGGGGAGCGAGGAGGAGAGCTCCGGGTTGGACAGGGGGAGCCTGCAGTAGGGTTCCGAGTAACACAGGGGGAGGTAGACACCGCCTCCACACACACACAGAGCCACGCCTCGAGGGAGGCGGGCCACCAGGGCTTAAGAGTGCTAACCTCCCTCAAACTTCTGCAAGATAATACTGGTAAGTTAATTATCGCAGAGCAAGGGAAACAGGGAAGTTCCCCTACGGCGAACTCGAGGGGACTTCGAGTAGGGGCCCCAGAATTCGCGCCGGCGGTAGATAATACCGCCAGCCGGGGGAGAGTAAACAGACAGAGCGGGACCATCGGCTTTGCCCCGCTGACGGTGCCGACAATCAGTGAGACTGCAGCCCGAGAAGGGGACCTGCAGACGGACAGAGGGGATGGACGGGAGTCAGCCTCCGATAGGCCCGACTCAACCGCCCACAGGAGTAGGGCAGAGTCGAGGTATCTGGCGGAGCTCTGCAGAAAAGGGGGGTCACCGAGCCCCCCCCCCCCACGAACAACAATGCGTTCATTTGGAAATTCTGAATGGCCCCAACAGAATTCCATATATGAACGTACAACTCACCCAGACCCTCCCCCTTCAGGGAGGCGAACGGGCGAGTCCCCAGGTAGAGAACAATACCCGGATTACCCACGTCCGGGAAGTCGGTTGGGTGAACTGGGGTTTGAGCTACCTCCGCTTGCATACCCTACCAACGGGGTCGGACGGTATATAGACCCCTTCGGACCGTCAGAGGAGCCCACGTCAACACGGGCGGACTCATCACCGCGCGTGTACAATGACACAAACTCAACCCACGACAACGAGGCGGTTTCGACAGCGAAAATGCTCCACATTATACGTAAGCAGAATGAGCTGCCAAAATCCTTAGCCTTTAAATTCGACGGGAAACACCACGAGGAATACATACAATTTCGGGCTCTGTTTTCCAACGAAATTCTAACAAAGGAAATGTCAGACACCCGTCGACTAACCTATTTGGCGACTTATCTAGCGGGTGACCCGAGGAAACTCGTTAATCGTTTCCAGGGCCAGTTGAATGGGTTCAGGAAGGCCTGGAAGGCGATAGAGGATCGGTATGGCGACCCGGAACAGATCATTGACGACGCCATATTCCACCTCACTGATGGGGTGAGGGTTGAAACACCAGACGAGATGACCGAATACAGCGATCGAATAAATCAGCTGATTAATTCCATCGAGACGATGGGCAAGACCTACCATCTCAAGGCGGGCGGGCTGCTGAATCAAGTGGTTGATGTACTACCACTACATCTGCGTCGCAGCTGGTCGCAGCAAGTGACAAAGATTACAGCTACGCAACATCGCCGAGCAACGCTAGGAGAATTTGCTGACTTCATGGAGTACAAGGCAGCGAGCGCTAATCAGCGCTGTTTAAAATACCCCAAGGATAAAGGGCGAAGTCGACAGGAACAAGGAGACCGTGGAAAAAGGGAATACCCCACGGGTCGTTTCAAATCCAATTGGAAGTCGAGCAATACCCAAAAATTCGCCTGTAACAACGTTGGGGACAACAACTACAGGGGTAGACCGTCGGAACCGGCGCATAATCGGGCGACGGGCCGATCGCTTTCGCGGGAGAGCAGTCGGGGCGGGTCGACCCCACCAACTAACAATCGACAGGTCCGCTTCGAAGAATCTAAAAGCGGAAGCGCCCCACCCACAGCGAGCAGGGGAAGTGGGCAATGGGTGAAAGATGTCTTCCATATAGACATCGGGGAGTTCCCTTTCAATGAAGAAAGTTATTGCCAGTTCCATAGAGGAACGTCTCACAGAACGATTGAGTGCAGACACTGTCAGAAGATGGACGCACACAAGGCGTATGCTAGGAAGCATCACTTGTGTTGGACTTGTGCTCAAACAGGGCACTCTGGGCTGGCATGCCCATACGATAGTAAGAACACAGAGGGGGATGGTAAGTCCCCCTCTGACCTTATCCTCTGTAAGAAATAGTGTTAACCGAAATTCTGTCCATCTTCAGGATTTTATCTCTGGAAATGGATTGTTTTCGGCTGGAACCCAGTTCAAGAAGCGAACTGGAAAGCTATGGACTCATAGTGGACCCAGTGGTCACAAGTCCCAGATAGACCATATTCTGTTTCGTAGGAAATACAGGAGCTCTATACAAGACTGTAATGCATTTACACTTCGACCCTTCTCCAGTGATCACCGCCTTATTGTGGCCAAGGTAAGACTTAGTCTGCGTGCTAGCAGAACAACGAAATCTGCCTTGCCGCGGCATGACTGGTCCTCTCTGTTGCAACAGCCAAGTGTGAGATCCAGCTTCACACTACAGCTGAGCAACAGGTATGAGGCTCTTGCCTCTGAGGCGGCAGATCACTGTGAGGGCTATACTGCCTTTACAGAAGCAGTTAAGTTAGCAGCTGCAGAAACAGTTCCTGTATACCCTCGAAACAGGAAAAGGGCCCCCTGGACTGACAACAAAATTCAGAAGTGCCGAAATGACCTTCATAAGGCGCAGAAAGAGTCCCGACTCAAACAGACTACAGCGGCCAAGAATGCAGTTAAGGCTGCATCTAGGTCCCTGAACAGGCAGTACTCTGTTAATCTACAGGAGCTAATAAACCAACAGGTTGATGCCATCAATGATGCTGACGACAGCAGGCAATCATCCCAGGCATGGAAATCAATCAATCTGCTTACTGGGCGGAAAAGCCAACCAACCACCAAGGTTAAGGCTGAATCACCAGCCGATCGCCTCAATGGTTGGAAAGCCCACTTTGAAAAGCTCCTCAATAATGACAGGGTATTGCCTGATAACTTTATAGAAGTAAAAGTGTCTGAGTCTGTACTCCCAGATATTCCCATTGGCGATATCTCCTTTGCAGAAGTGAAGGCTGCTGCAAAGAGCATTAAGACCAATCGTGCCAGTGGAGTAGATGGTGTTCCCCCTGAGGTCTTTAAAATACCTGAGTGTTTAAAGCTCATCTATCCCATCATAGTAGACATGTACCGAACAACAAGAGTCCCACAAGAAATGAAAACAAATAAGTTGGTGCCAGTTCCCAAGAAGGGCAACCTAACACTCTATGGTTCTTTTCGGGGAATCTCATTGATCTCGATTGCTGCAAAGCTATACAATAGGATTCTATTAAATCGCATCAGGGATCCCATTGAGAGACTGCTCCGTGGAAATCAGAATGGGTTCCGTAAAGGTCGTGGGACCATGGAGCCCATTTTGGCACTTAGAAGGATAATTGAAGAATTATCAAAAAAGAAAGACAGGCATCTGGCTGTTATCTTTGTTGACTTCTTCAAGGCCTTTGATTCAGTCTCTCGCTCACGTATGTTCAGCATACTTTCATTATATGGGATTCCTGATGAAATTATTGCAGCAATCAGATCAGTATACGATGGTTCGACAACATTTGTGTCTACTGTTGACGGTGACACAGAACCATTTGAAGTGTTATGGGGCGTCCTCCAAGGAGACACACTTGCACCATTCTTGTTCATTATTGTGGTTGACTATGTTCTACGCATGTCCTTAGATCATCATAATGATGATGGGGTGATGATAACTCCACCTACTGGTTCCAGAAGTCGAGGAAATCCTGCCAAGTACCTAACTGATCTAGACTTTGCTGATGACTTAGGAGTACTCTCAGAATCATTAGAGGGAGCCCAACGGCTCCTCAGCTCATTAGAACATGCTGCTTCTAGTGTTGGTCTTTTTATTAACTCCAGAAAGACCAAAATTCTGACTGTTAACTTTGAAAGTCCTCAGCAAGTCTCTGATCGGATGAGCATAAGCTCAAAGGATGGTATGCTTGAGCATGTGGACGACTTCTGTTACCTGGGATCATGGATCCGGAAGTCAGGTGAGGACCTTCGAATACGTAAGGGAAAGGCATGGACAGCCTTGAATAGGCTTTCCAGGATTTGGAAATCACCGAGAATTAATCGGAAACTTAAGGTCCGATTATTTAGAGCAGCAGTAGTTCCAGTACTCCTCTACGGGAGTCCATGCTGGGCTCTAACTGCTGAGGACACCAAATCTCTGGATGGCACATTCACAAGAATGCTACGCCGGGTTCATTGTGTCAAGTACAATGCACACATCTCCAACCAGACACTATATAACATTGGAGGTGTCTCATTGGTTCCCCCAAGCTGGACACTAGAACAAAATCGCCTCCGCTTTGCAGGACATTGCTTTCGCCGTGAGGACCAGCCAGTGCATAATCTTGTACTTTGGCAGCCTCATGGAGTGAATAAGCATGGTGGACAGCCCATGACTTTCTTGAGACGCATCTTAAAGGACACTGGCCTTAAAGATGCGGATGATCTAGCAAATGTCATGGGTGATAGGGAGTTGTGGCGGTGCAATTTTGTTGACAAGCCGGCACAGCATTCTTAAAAATGCAGCTGCAATGCAGCATGCCGATCCTAGTAGTAGTGCTCAAACAGGGCACTCTGGGCTGGCATGCCCATACGATAGTAAGAACACAGAGGGGGACGGTAAGTCCACCGAGCAGCAGGCGCATAAACATGCGGATAGTAGGACAGCGGGGGAGAGGGTGGCCGATAAACAGGTGGCCTTCCCTGTCTTCCCCATGAGACGGAGGTTGCGGAAACCACCGAAGATTAAACCCTATGTGTACCTGAGGATTGTTGCATTAGCGGTATGTGATAACCGCGGCCAGCAGGTAACCACTTTGGGGCTCTTAGACGGAGGTTCAGCGATAACGATGATGGACAGAGTGGTTGCAGACCGCCTTCAAGTTAAACGAAGGAAGGCATTTATGCAACTCTGTACCATCGCCAACCCGGACAGAGACGTAGAGTACGACTTGATTCTATGTCGATTCAAATCTATTGTGACATATTCCCAATATAAGTCGGACCTTGTTGAGGCTCGGGTTCTACCCGAGCTCAACGTACCGGCAGACCGGCCCTCGGCCGATGAAATTCAACAATACACACACGCCCGAGGACTGAACTTTAACATACCCAATGACCTGGATGTACCCTATGTATCAGTACTCATTGGTATAGATTGCCCAGGTTCTCACCGGCTACTGCAGCCTACCATCGAAGGACCAGACCCCGAAAGGGACCCCCAGGTCATGCTAACCCCATATGGTTGGTGTATGACGGGACCCGTAAAGGACATTGATGAGCAGCCCGACAGACACAGTGCAGGGCTGGCTAGACCAGTCTTCACCGTGGCCGGGAAAGGGCACCCCGCCGAGTCTTCGGAACTCACATTGGAGGAGGTCCGAGAACGAGAGGAAGAAACCAGGCGCGACCTAGAAAGGCTCTATGATATAGACACCGAGGGCTTATATAACCCAGCCGTGGGCGCCTCACAGGCGGACAAGATATCGACCGATGTATTGAACAGGGAGATGATCTTGAGCGGCGGGCATTACTCAGCTCCAATGCTCTGGAAAGATCGAGCAGTACCCTTGGTTAACAATAGAACCATGGCGGAGATGAGACTTAACCGACTCAAACGGTCATTGACTAAACACCCTGACAAACACGAATTTGTTGAGAAACAGATTCAGAAGTATATAGACAAAGGGTGGGCCCGTAAACTCACGGCGGGGGCACCCGAGTCTCCTCGAACTTACTATCTGCCCCTACACGTTACCAAAGGGGCATCCAAGCTGCGACTGGTCAACGACGCAGCGGCGAAATACTTGGGTAAATCGCTTAATGACTACTTATTAGAGGGACCCAATGTTTTCAATAGCGGGGTTGACATCCTGCTAAGGTTCCGCATGGGCCTCTACGCCTTCACATGTGACGTAGAGGCCATGTTTCACCAGGTCTTCGTTTATGAAGACGACGCGGACAGCCAGCGTTTCCTGTGGTATAGTGGGGATCAGCTGGGCACAGCGCCGGAGGTGTACCAGATGTTGGTACATATCTTCGGGGCTAAGTGTTCTCCGTGTGTGGCCACCACAGCACTACGACGCACTACCGCGAGTGAGTCGGTGGCTCCGCCAGTGAGAGACTTTATAACAAACGATTTTTATGTTGACGATGGGATGAAGTCGGGTAACTCCGAAGCCGACCTCATCCAGCTGGCCATCACGGCCCGCGACTGCCTTTCCACGGGCGGTTTCAACCTTACCAAGTTCCGCTCCAACTCGCCCAAGTTCATGTATGCGATGGACAAGGAAGAGGGAAAGGTATCAGACCCGAGCGCCGACGATGACAATGGCGACCTCCTGGGGGGAGATATGGGGCAACCGGCCTCATACATCCCACCAGACTGTGCCAACCCGGAGACCACCTCGGCACTGGTAACATCAGACCCGAGTAAGCCAGACTCTCGGGTACTGGGCATCTCCTGGGAGAAAGCCTCAGACGTTCTAGAATACAAGTTTAAGGCTCCTCTTCAGGTGATACATACGAGGAGGGCCTACTTGTCTTTCATTTCACGGATATATGACCCACTGGGCCTTGTGGCACCAAACATACTTGTAGGAAAACAGATTCTGAGGGAGGTGACTTTAGACAATGGAGCGTGGGATGCTCCGGTGTCTGCCAGGATGGCCGACAGGTGGAACGCCTGGTTAATGAGCCTGGAACAAATATCCCGTCTCATTATCCCACGGCCTTACTTTCCAAACGGGGACATGGCAGCTGTAGAGCTACATGTGTTCGCGGACGCCTCCAGCGTGGGGTATGGGGCAGTTGCCTACTTGCATCAGCAGTCAGCCAAATACCGCCCACGTCTGGTCTATAGCAAAGCAAGGGTAGCACCCAAAGCACAGGCCACCATACCGCGCCTAGAACTAATGGCGTCGGTACTGGCCGTGCAGATGGCCCAGGTCATTATAAGGGCCCTGGGGTGCATCGTACTAGTGAGATATTGGATTGATGCCACCACTGTGGTGCTATACATCAGCCACCCGAGTAGGCGATTCAAAGTATTCGTCGCCAACCGGGTGGACTATATCCGCACCCTAACAGAGGTTAGTGATTGGGGTTACTGCCCCACTGACCAGAACCCAGCTGACCTTGTATCGAGGGGGAGCCTAGAGGTCCCCTTCGAACAGAAAGAGGACCTGTGGCAACACGGGCCGGCTTTCCTACCCAACAGGAAGGACTGGCCTTTGTTCCCAGAGGCCAATGCGTCGGAGCTTCTGAAAGCGGATCCGGAGGTCCGGGTGTGCTCCATGGTGACCACACCGGCGGTCAGAGACCCCCGGATTGATAGGATCATAGACAAGTCCTCAACGTGGAGGAGGACGATCAACAGGGTGGCTTGGTTCATAGCCTTAGCTAAGTACCGAATAACCAAGACCATACCCGTCAGGTTGCCTCTACAGGAGGCAGAGAGGATGGTAGTGACCTACGTACAGGCCCGAGCTTACCCTGAGGAGTGGAGGAGGCTCAGGGAGGGTAAGCCTGTACAGAAGAGCAGTCCGCTACGAAAGTTAGCACCCCAGTTGGAGGGTGGTATCATGGTAGCATCCGTGGCCCGGTTGGCAAACGCCAAGGATTTCATAGTGGCAAGCCAGCCCATGATATTACCTGCGGGCTCCACGGCCCTGAACCAAGTGGTGTGGCAGACACACTGTGACATCGCGCATGGGGGTAAGGATGCGACGATTGTGGCGGTGCGTAAACGCTTCACCGCTACTGGACTCAGGCAAACCGTGAGGAAGATCCTCAGCGGTTGCATTAAATGTAAGAAAATATGGCATAGACGGCTAGAACAGCTGATGGCGCCGCTACCGAAAGATAGGGTAACGGCGGGACTCGTACCGTTCCACCACACAGGAGTGGATATGTTCGGCCCCATCGATTTATACGTTCGATGGACTCGACGAGTACTCAAGACCATGCGAAAGGGGTACGGAATAATATTCGTCTGCTACGCCACGAGGGCCATAGCACTCGAACTAGTACCAGACGCTTCAGCGGCGGCGTTTCTCAACGCACTGCGGCGCTTTATCGCGCGCCGAGGTGAACCGAAGAAGATCTCCTCGGACAACGGAACCAACTTCGTCGGTGCTGAACACGAACTAGAAGGAGCACAACAGGCCTTCGTCAAGGGGACGGTGGAGAAGACCCAAGAACTGGGAATCGAGTGGTCGTTTCACACACCCTATGCCCCTCATATGTCCGGTGTTTGGGAGGCTATGGTGGGCGTGGTGAAACGCCACATTCAGGCCGTTACACACGGACACGTAGTGACAGAAGACGCGATGAGAACCATCTTCGCCGAGGTCGAAACCATTGTTAACGGACGACCCCTGGTGGCTACCACCGATGACCCGAAGTCACTGGAGGCCCTCACGCCAAACCACTTGTTGGGTGTAGGCCCAGTAACTGTCCGAGACCCGTTGGGAGAGATCGGCGAGGGAGACTTACGCAACCCATATATCGTCGCTCAGCGGTGTAAGAACGAGTATTGGAACCGTTGGGTACGAGAGTACCTACCCACGTTAAGACAGAGGAGAAAGTGGAACAAAGAGTACCGCGATCTACAGTTGGGAGACCTTGTCATTGTGACCGATGACACATTACAGAAGGGAGACTGGGACATGGCTCGTGTGGTTAGGACCCACGACAGCGAGGATGGTCACGTTCGCACCGTGAGTCTACGGAAGGCTTCAGGGAAGGTCTATCGTCGACCAGTCAACAAGTGTTGCCTCCTTGAGGCAGCACACTAACCTAATAACGTGACTTTAGTCGCGACGACCCGACTATAAATACGTGGCGTCAGGCGATTCGCAGTAATACCAGTGAAGTAATAAACTGATAATACCTTATTTACCTTTAGTGTGTTTATAATATTATTTTATATCAAATTGGCCTAGTTGGCTTACTTACTACAACTGTAAGACTTATATGTAAATGATTTATTGATTACCGTGCAATCACACGAATTTGTAATTTCAATAATAATAATAATAGATAGCACACAGCACCATCCATAATTACGTAATATCCTAAAATACTAAATGTAACCTAGATAGTTTGTAATGTAGGGGGAATTCGTGGTACAATACACTTATTACAAAGGTTTAACTCCCAACCTTTTACTAGCTAACTGTAATAACAATTACTGTACAACTGAGACCTTGTTCTTACAGGAAACAATATATATATCTATTGATTATACGATATTAGTATACGTGGAAGATACTGCCGTGACCAAGGCTACCGAGAGTATACGGCTGGCAACCTCGAAATTGAGCAACCCAGCAAACTCTAAACTCCGTTGCCTCTTCAGGCACTTAGTGCGCGAGTAGCGTCATGTCGGACGACAGCGGCACGTACACCTTCTGGGCCGGAACGAGATCCTTCCGGCGCCTATCCACGGACCAACAGGGATATAAGCTGCAGACATCGCTTATGCACAGATTTGACGGACTGAGGACGACAACATACGGGACGAGGCCACTCCTGAAGGCGTGTCGCGACAACCTACGCTACATTAAAGTGGGAAACGAGCGATCACTAGGGGTTCCTGTAGAACCCGGAGATGAGCCAAGGGGATACTGGAGGCGCTTCGTGGAGGACGTCAGAGAACTGGGATACCTGGGAGTTGACACAGAGGGACAAGCCCAGGCACCCCCACCGCCATCCCTGACCGGGATACGGATGGGAACCTGACGCTGATTGGGCCGAAGCATCGAAAGCGGAGGCGGAGGATCAATCAGGAGGAAGCCAGGGCGAAACAAGGAATGGTGTCGAGGCCTTACGTAGCTCCGGCACTGGAGACTTTAGACACCGTACTACACCTCGTATCGCCCGGAGGTTTAGTTATCGCCGTCGCGTACCCCTTAAAGGACGGCGAGAGGATCTGGAATAAAATTCCAAAGGCGATGACAGACATATTATTGGACGAGAAGAACTACAAGGTAGGGTCGGCAATTCAAACCGACCTGACGGCTATAGGGGCGCCGGCGGACATCGAACCGATAGCGGACACCGCACTCCAGTTCCAGGCGATGGCATCGCCAAACACCGACGCATTGTATGCGCCGCCGAACAACGCCTTTGGGCTGGGTTCCTTTGCCCGAGAGACCGGGCTGGTCAACTTCAAACCCATGTCCAGAGAGAAGTACGACCGACAGGCAGGGGCCACACGACTGACAACGGAACAGTTTAAGGCGAGGCCCAGATGGCCCCCACGACTGTATACTTTCCCATCGAGGAACCGACGACTAGACGCGGTTCAAGAACAATACATCCTACAGGAGGATTACGCAGCGGCGTCAATCCCCCTCCTATTGACAGCCCACATGGTGGGCCTGGTTCCCCGAGCCTTCCGCGATAGTGGAGGCAGGATCCTCTCGGACCGAGAGGCTATCCGTAGGGTATTGTGGCCCCTTGTGGACTTCCCAAGGGATCAGAACCGGACCGAGGTCATTTATAACGCCAACTACCTGATGGATAAAGAAACCACACCGTCTCCCCGGCAAATCGACAGAATTCGCCGCCTAGGGGAGAGTAAAGTACCACGGGAGGAGACAAATCCACAGACGGGAAAGGGACCCGACAGTACCTACGAGGGAGGCTACTCCCTACAACCAGCTCCGGACGTCGAGACCCATAGCGACGACGAAGGTAGCGGCCAAATCCCGGCAGCCAAGATGGCGGCTTACGACGACTGGGATTACCGATACGAGCCGAAAAGAGTCTGCCGAAGAGGACAGGACGACCGAGCACAGCCATCTACCAGCTCCAAAGTCTGGGATGGACGTGAGGGCGGGGACCAACCCCAGCCACAGTTCGAGGAGGAGTGGGGGTTCCAAGAGGAACGAGGACACCAACTGACCTCGGGCGCCACCCACTTCCGATACGGAGCGGCTACCGGGAGCCGTGGCAACCGCGGGTCTTTGGGGAAGAGCCGTAGAAGGATCTCCCGCGGGACGGCTTTGGTGGCGGGACATATACGGGACCAGAGGAGACCGTTTGACCAGGCGGTGGAGAGGATGGTCGTAGACGGGAGAACACGGGACTGGGTTGTGTACTCCGGAGAGACGATGGACCGAAGGAACTCACCCGTCCGTAGTACTCGGGGGCTCCTCGCCCAGGGTCGCGGGGGGCGTCGCCCAACGGGGGGACCGTCGAGGATGCTGGGGCGTCGGCCGGGGGAACTACGTCGCCCATACACAGGACGAACGAGTGCCAACGCCGAAAATGACAGCGGGCAGGAGGAACGCGATAACTTCGGGGGAGAAATGCCGCCCCTGGAACAAATAAGGAGACCGGCACAAAGGGAGACGCGGTCTGCAGTCAGGAGACAGGTGGATCGCCGGGAAGAACCTACCATCCAAGAACAGCCGTTGCAGGCGGACGGACTTACGAAGGATCAGGGCGCATCAAACGTGGTGAGGGAGAGGAAACACGTTTACTACGTGAAACGTAGACCGATACAGGACAATGCTGGGTACGAATTTCAGCTACCGGCCTGTTATACCTGTGGAGCCCTGAGTCATATCCAGGACAGGTGTACGTTCGGCCCCCCGGACAAACTTCTCGGGGATCCGTGCTCGTACTGCGGCGAACGGGGACACTTCCTGGCGGCCTGCCAGGTACTGCACCGACTGTGCGGACGGTGCGGCTTCCGGGGACACCGGAACAGTGACTGTGACCAGAGGGAGCCGAGGGGGCACTTAGAGCGATTCGAGTGCAACGCCAACATGGGGGTGGAGACCAGGCGTCGCCTCCTCAGGCGGGGGATTGCCATGGGTTTCTTCCGCATGAAGCCGGATTTCGTGCTCGCGATATCGAGGCGCGAGGAAACCGTGCAATACACCCATATCCTGCACGTCGCCATGACAATAGGCGTGCAGAGGATACAGGACAGACTAGACGAGTGGCGGCCGGGACACCCGGGACACCTCGAAGGGTTCCTGGACCACTACACCGGGACCTACTACCTCGAACACGTGGTAAAATACCACAGGGAGGTGGAGGACCAGAAGGAGG